>VOQZ01001929.1:0-225234 GCA_008079305.1 Phytophthora palmivora
GGTGAGACTCTGCATCTCTGCCTTCCTTCATGACGCCTCGCTGAGTGCAATATTCTCGGTGGCTCCATAGCCGATTAATTCTCTCCAACTCGGCTAACCCATGCGTATCGTCTGAGTCACTTCCCTTCTTCGACTCGGCTGTGATTCCCGGAGTATCCTCACCTTCTTCTCAGCATCCACAGCGGCCCAGCGCTCGGCGCACGTTAACTGTTTTCCCCTTTTTGGCCTCAAGCGGTCTCTCTCCTTCACCCTTTGGGCCAGTGATACGGTTTGCGCTCGACAGCCGGTGGTTGTCGGATAGCCAGTCTGCGTACAGCTCTTGTTCTTTGTACAGCAAATCTTTGTCGATTGCTGATTCGTACGCGAGTACTTGCCAATCCCGGTATTTAGCCGATTTCAATCGCAGCGTACCCTTCAGGTGGTAGCTTCCATGAGGTAGCCAAATTACAACTGGGAAGTGTGCTGGGCACCATACCGACGTTGGCCGTGTACTGGTCAAGTAAACCCTGGTTGCTTTGCCTTTGGCATTCATCACTAATGGTGGGTATCCAATCGTCTGTTCGCCTCACCCAAAATTCGTGGGTCACTAACTCCTCGGTCTGCCTGCGGCGGAGTCTGAACTCGGCTGTTGCACGGTCTGACAGGCATACTGCTTCCGTAGGCCCATCAGCAGTCTGCAGCCCATATGTTTGGTCATCTGTGTCCCTTAATGACCGTAGCAAAGGGACCACCACTTCATCGGGTAGCTTAGCCGCCGAGTTGTAGAGATCCAGCCGAATTCCCGCGGGGATCATGAAGTCGGTGCCTAGTATGAGGTCGACCCCGGCGTGATGAGGCATTATCCATACTTCAAACTCGTAAACAACCTCCCAGCCGAGCGTAACTTTTACCAATGCTTTGTGGGTGGTCGAACACCTTGTCTTTACCGATCCCTGGATATCAATCTGTTGGTCTCGGCTGGCGTACTGCTTCAATCGCAGTTTTCTAGCCAGCGTAGAGCTCACCGCCGAGACGTTTGCTCCAGTGTCAAGCAATATCTTCACTCGCTGTCATTCACAGCGCCCATTACGAGCGCGCGCATCCGAACTCGGCGGTCAAACTTTCTGTGACGACCACCAGCCGAGTCGCTCCCCCGAAGTAACTTCACCACTCGCGGTCTAGGTGTCACACCATCATACCGCCGATTCGCCGCTGCACTCATCATCGCCGAGTCGTCTTCATCCGACTCCTCGGATTCACGTTCATTACCATCGCTAATCACTCATTCCTTCGTCCGTCCCAACCGATCCCTCGGGCCATCCTGCTTCCCCTACGAAAGCGAACACGAAGTTCGCCTCCACCACAGGTTCAGCTGACTGTGGCAGCCCGGAAAATTCCAACTCAGTCAATGTTGGCGGGCTGCCGAGTTAAATCACTCGGCGAGTAGAGATCTTGGAGTTCTTCTGGGACTTTGGACTTGTCAACGTTATTTTTCACGAAGGAAGCCAGCTTTTCGTAGCGGCGGAAGAGTTCGCATTGGCCGACTTCATGGACTTGTTTGCAGAACTTGCAACGTCTCCGACAGAAGTGAGCTGAGTGGCCCATGCCTCCGCAAGCGGCGCAAGGCCCATATTGCTGGCGTTCTCTCGAGGTATCCCGGCGGTCTCGTCCCTCAGTCGGTCCTCTGAATGGTCTAGCCGAGTTCCTCGGGGTCCTAGTCGAGTCGCTTCGGTCATTGGTGAATCCGGCATCAACGTAATCTGTGTCATCTTCTGACTCGGCGTCTTCATCCTGACCATGTGCACTGTATCCGTCCGAGTCTTCAGAATCATATAGCTCGGCGTCTCGGGTTAGTTGGCCCCGGCCTGCTTCGATGTGTCCTGTCGACCCATAAAGTTCCTCGACGACATAGTCCGCAGTGTTTATCCGTCGATCCCGACTCTCTTCTCGGCGTCGATCACTTCTACGGTCGTCTCGGCGTACATCTCTCTTGTCTTCTCGGCGGCTGTCGCGTTTTGTCTCTCGGCGTGGATCGTTCCGTCGGTCATCTCGGCGCATTTCATCTCGGCTTCTCCCTGAGACTAGCCGATCTCGTTGTTTCTTCCGCTTTTCGCCCAGAATCTTCTTGTTGATGATCTGCTCGACTCGGTGGATATCATTTAGCTGAAGCGGGTACAGCATGTCCATGATGTCGTCGTCACCGCAATTCAGAAGGAACTGCTCGACATGATCGGCAGCATCAGCCCCCACCACGCTCATACTGGATCTTCGCCGTTCGTGCATACCCATTTAGCCGAGTCAAGAAATCGCAGATCGTCTCTTTGTCCTTGCGCTTAGCCGAGTAGTATCGCGTCCTGGCCGATTGGTCAAACTGTGAGCAGTAGTAATCCAGGAATGCCTCACTCAGCAGGTTCCACCGTGTTTGGGTCTTCCTCGGGAGTTGGCGATACCAACTTTTCGCCGTTCGGCCAAGGCTGAGCGAGAAGGGTTCGCACCAAGAGTCTTGGGGCATACGTGTGCCTTTCATCTCGTAGATGAACCTCTTCAGCCACTGTAGCGAGTCATCGGATCGATACCGCCGGCCGTCGAACTGGGCTATCTTGTCCAAGGAAACATGCGACCTCAATTCCAGATACTGAGATCCTCCTTGATCACCCCTGTCGTTGCTGAGGTGATAGATCTGGTCTTTAACCGTTTCATCTCGGCTTGGGCAGTAACCATGGTCATCGTCGGAATCATCTTCCACCTCAGCAGAGTTGTCTTCTTCGGATTCCCACTTATTTCGACCTAGCCGAGTTCGATTCTTCTTCGGACTCAACATGTGCGAGTCTTCGAGTACGGCGTTCCTGCTGTCGCCCGAAACCTCTCGCCTTTCTTCGTCTCGGGTGTCTTCATCGTCGTGATCTTGCTTGGGTTCGTCACTGGTTGACCACCCTTTGGATCCTTCAGGTATGGGGTCTTACTCGACATTTCGCCGAGTTGAGGCTCCATCCCTCCGAGTTGATACCCTGCTCCGCCGAGTTGGGGGCCGCATCAGAAGCTGTCAATAGCCGGGGTTTGATCTGCACTCCGAAAGCTTTCCTCAGCTTCCCCCTCCAACGTAACAGCTCCACGCTAGCCAAGTCAAGGTTCCAATCACTCAGAATCCACGGACTCGGCCGACTGGTGACTCGGAAGCCCATTGCTTTCAGCAGCAATATTGTCGTCTCGGCTACTTCCGCGGTGTCGGACCACTCCATTGGCCCAGCCAGCAGAGGCCCCAGTGATGGCCATCTCGCCTGCGCCAACGGGACTGGGGCGAATAACTTCATCCATTCACTATCTCTCATCATCCCTCCGCCGAGTTGCGCTAACACCTTGTTTGCACTCGGCGTATCCACATTTCGTGTCGCTCTAGGAACAAGGGGCGGACGTTCCCCTTGAGCGACACCTTGATCTTCGTCGTCCGCATCTTCACCGAACTCAGTAGCCAGGTTTCGCTCCACCGGACGCGGAACTCCCATCCGGCCCACTTGGAGCGATAATTCCCCAACTTCGCCGAGTAGCTCGGCTGTCGTCTTCACGTAGCCGAGCTCGGCTTTTTCTTCATAATCTTCATCATCCTTCTCTTCATCACTTGCATGACCTTGGGCGTCCTCCTCCTCGAACTGGACACTGCGAGATCCGTCCGCCGTCGCGTCCATCGTCATCGCAATTGCCGAGTCCGCCGAGTCGGCAAAACTCGCCGCGCTTATCCCCGCGTGGGGAGAGCCCTTGGCCGTCGCCGGGCTATCTTCACGTAGCGTGCTCGTTCCCTTAGTCATCCTTCTTCTTCTTCTTCTTCTCTTCTTCTTGTTTGCTCGAAACTTGGTTACCTTGGTACCTGCGAAAAACAAGCGCACCCCTGTTCCCGGTCGCGGCACCAGTTGTGGTGTTGCAGAACGCACAAATCCGTCAGATGTGGGTAATATCACGCAACCACAACAATCGCCGAGTTAGGTCGGCGTTTGTTGGCCTGCGCTGGGTTGTCCCCTAGCGGTTCGGCCCTTCCGGGACAGCTGGTGTCTCGCTTCCGCCGAGTACCAACCAACCAAGCCAGCCAATAATATGTATCCCGTGCCCTCCACCAAAGGATGGACGACGGCGCGTTAGCGCTTTTACGGGTCGCCGAGGCAAAGGCTACTCGGCTGAAAGAGTAACGGTACCCGGGCTGTACGGTATACCGACCCGCCGAGCTCGGCGGGGTTTGTTCTTCGCGCTTGGCGAGACACGCCCTTCCTCGGGCCAACCTAATCTCTTGGCGCTACCAGTCAGAACTCTACAAGCTATGCCTCTCGAGTTCTGACGGCAGACATAATCCGGCCCGTGCAGGGACTTACCGGAAGAGTGTACACGTGTTCTGGACCTAGAAAATTCTGCTCTGTTTAATACTAGGGCTTAAGCCCCTTTTCTGATTCCTAATTGGTTCCTATACAAATATCTAGTGAAATAGAGTCGTTATAGATCTCACCGACCTTTCAGCCCAGTCGAAGCGACTGTTCCCGGCTCTCCCGATGGTCGTTAGTCCCTGCGCTTGGTCGCATCTTCTTCCGGTAGCTCTGAAGGTACTATAGCCGAGTCCTTGGACTCAGCTTTCCCCTTTAAGAGGTCTTCAGCCGAGTCCGTACCGTGGACCACCGCTCCTAAGCTGCTTTTAAAGCCGAGCTCTGGTGCGTCGCAATCTTGTACCGTAGGCCACGGCTCCTTAGACTCAGCCAAGGGTCAAACTTGATGTTCGCTACATCACACATCCGTAGCAACGGATGGAGCTCTGTACGGCCGTACCCAGTTCCATGGGTACCGGACCGGTGCTAGCTCCAGCTGCTGGAGCTCCTTGCACTGCGCCTGACGACGCATTGTGGCCTTGCCACACCGACGTAGGAGTACGAGCCTGTCGATGGCTGTACTCCTCTTGGAGGGCGATCTGGCTCGCCTCCTCCATTGTGTTCGCGTGTACGGGGAACAACTGTGTGCGGGATGGGCCCACCTTCAGGCCATCCATGAACACTGTCACCTTGATGTGTTCAGGTAGGGGGTTCCCCACCAGAGATGCTGCGAGTACTCGCATCTCCTGGATGTACTCATGCAGCTCACGCTTCCCTTGTTTACAGGCAAGGAAGCGCGAGCGCTGGCGATACTCATAGTTCGCCGGAAGGAAGGCGACTCTAAGCTGTTGACACAGCTGAGCCCAGGTTGTGAAACAACCCAGCGAGGTCGACTTGCGCGTGTACGCCCAGGTCTTCGCCCGACCTTCTAGGTTGGACAGGGCGAAAGCGACCCAACGTCGCTCGGTCGAGATTAGAGCCGCGTCCATCGCGAGCTCGACCTCTCGGACCCAGAAGTGGAGGTTCTCTCCCTCCTTCCCCTCATAAGGATTAACCTTAAGCCTCAACGGCTTAGGTTGGGCTGGCTTCATCTCAGCCACGGGGCCTGTTGCCCCTGGACATGAGCAATGAACCCTCGCTCATACGTGTCGAATGTCTCGATGCGTTCGACCTGCTCGGCCGGCGTAGCAGCCGCCAAGCTTCGGAGGGCATCTCCTCCAAAGATGCCCACCATCTTCCGGACCGACTCAAACTGAGAGTCGGTCAAATGAGGGAACTCCCCTCTATCCATCCTGGCTTACCTAGTAGGAGCCACAGAGGATTCAGGTAGTCAATCTACCCGCGTAGGTGTGGATTGACTACAAGTGCTACCAAGTGTGACGGGGTCACACGAGCACCTTGCTTAGAGGAAGCGTGCTATTAAGAGTATACAAACTCTAAGTGAACGGCAGTTCACTAGTCCCTGGTCTTAGGGGACTTAATAGCCAGTTTAGAGTAGATTTTAGACTGATTTATTTATAGTTAATTAGGTCCATTTGGCCTGTAATACAAATTACTAATTAACTATACTTTAATCTAATTGTGCATATAAAAGGTAGGTTTAATACTATTGGTTGGCCCTCAGCACCCGACCTACGTGGTAGTGGCGTGGTCCACACCACCCACGACTGAGTATTCATAAAACGAATACTCAGAGACGTATATCTACTTCTAGAGGCGGTACCCTATCTGGGGTACCCCTCATGTAACCCCGTTACACACAATTGCAACTAAAATATGTGATTACCGGTATGACTATTTTAGGAGGTTACAATTAAAGGCATGTGGTACTATGCAAGTGTGAGTCGTGTGAAGTTAGGAATGGTCATGACCTGCATGCATTGTTAAGAGATCAGCCTCTCCAAAGATGTCGATGAACGCCTCGTCATCCTCAGAGTCGCTGCTATATGCAGCTTCCCCAAGTACATCGTCGTTGGTAGATAAAGCCGCGCGATGTTCAGCGAGCAAATGCAGCAAAAACTTCTCCGTAGATGGAGTGCGTCGTCAGGGAAAGTTGTTCATCTGTTCCGAGGAAGCAACGACAGAAGTTTGTGACAATAGTCTCGCAGGATACAGCCTTCCAAGCACGGGTCAGCCAGGGAGGAACCACATCTTTCCACGTGCTTTCACATTCCCACAGCAAGTGTACTGGAGGTGGGGTACAATTAAAGGGAGGTTATACAGTGGTTCAAGTGGTTTGTTTATCGCTCAACACTAAAGTTCTACTAGTATCCACTGTATAACATCAATCAATTACATTTATGGCGCAATCTTCTATGACCAGATAAAAGCTACAAAGTGCTTTGCTCCAACATTTAGAAGTTGTAGCGATCCCTGACTTGGTCGAGCACGCGACGCAACATCCATCCGTCGCTGGGAGTAATAGTAGTCGAGCTATACGCCATCATGACGGAATTGGGGAAGTCCTCCGATGGTTTGGTTTCCAGACCATAAAAGTCCGGTAGACCAAAACCGTGACCGATTTCGTGTCCGATAAACAAAATATTCTCGTTGTACAAATTCTTCATGGTGTCGTTGAGGCTCACTTCCTGTCCCCAGTCGTAGCCAAAGCCGTAGGGAATGTCTTCCTTGAGCCAGAATGAAACGTCGAAGGGCTCTCCGGGGCATGAATTCGTGTCCGACCACTGGTTGTTCACGTTAGAGTAGTAGCGATGGCACTCATCGGGGCACTGAGGCACACCGTCCGAATCCAGGTTACCTTCGTAAATCTTACCAAGTGATTCGTCTGTCCACTCGAACTCAGACTTGGTCTTCGCAGCAAAGCCGACCATGTTGACCTTTAGTTCCTTGAACGGCCAACAATTGTAGCCCTCGAGCCATTTGTTCCACTTGTTGTAGTGGCGTTCTAGCACACCCTTGAACTTGGATGCGACGTTCTTCCCCAGATTTTTGCTGGCATCCCAGCGGACGCAATAGTTAATCGACCCGTTATTGTGCACAAACTTATCCATGAGGAAGTTCTTGTTGTTCATGACGTTCCAGTTGGCTTCCTTTGACGTATCCGCGTTTGGGCCGATGCGGTTCTGCCATACCCAGTCGAGATATTCAGTGCTGATGTACTCGGTCGGTTCACTAGTTACGCACTCGCCGGCCTTTGAGGTGATCTTGCCAAAAGTGGGAACAGCACTGCTGTGGTTTGTGCCAGTCGACGCGACAATGGGTGCTCCCCACACGGACATGCTTTGGATGACATCACCTCCAGCAGTTTTTTGGACGGTGACGTCTTGAGCGAGAGACGTAGAAGCCACAAGGGCTGCGAGGAGAAGGCGGGTAGTAAGATTCAACTTCATCGTGGTAAATTCAAAAGTGATTGTGTGAATTCAGTGATGGTTATACGAAGCCGGAGACAGCCTTCGTCTGTGGTGCCCATGTTGGTGTCGTATGTGGTCCTGCTGGTAGGCGACCGCTGTCGATCTATGCCTTCAGAACACACGGCATGGTTGTGGTGCTAGAGACCACACGAAAACTATTGATCTCCATGACCGTGCTGAAGTCCAGCCTGGACTGACTGTCTTCTGACTCAGAGTCTGACGCCCATTGTCAACGAACAGCGCCTGTATTATATACGTCAATTCATTGAACAAATGGAAAAACCGAACGATTGGAAAGACAAGTGCTTCATCCCGTTGAATAAAATGGAAAGCCTGAACGATACGACTTATAGAACCAGGACAAGCGGATGCTTCAATGCATCAACATCTATTGTTGGCAATTCCAACAACTATTGTATTAATACATACATTTCCCTGATTTGCTCCAATTCCACACGCAATCGACTCTCTTATTCTGTATGACTGATAAATTAGCTGGAAAGTCAGGATTACCAGATCAACCTACAACTGTAATCGTCGATTGTATGTTCAGAGTTTTTGCTCCAGTTCCAATGGCAGTGCTATGTGAACATGTATGACGTGCAGAGCTCTGGGCAGATCCAGAAACTTCGGTGGGAGTAAAACTAGAAGGTATATCTGCTCACTTTGAGTATTGTTGTGAGTAAAGCCCTCCAGCCAAACCCACCACTAACCAACAGCATTCTCTCACACCTCCCCTCTCTCAAGATCGGTTTGCTCCGTCGGCTGCGCCGATAGCACCCTCGATGTAACTGTTTCCTGGTGGACGTCAGCAAAAGCCCGTAGACCTTATCAGGGCAAGTCACACAACCGCACCTCTCTAGACCAGGAAGAGTTTGGAACGACTAAGGAAAAGAAAAATGAGAAAATTTCCCCAGTCGAACATTTCCATCTAGTAGCCCCGTGGCATGACGTTTTCAGAGAACCTCTTAGCTGGGTTTGCAAGCACCACTGTGGGCTCGCTCGACAACGCACACAACATATCAAGGCAAAGAAAGCCCTGTTATCTAGATAAATCTGCCTCATGTATTATTAATACATGCAGCATTTCCACTTAATTAATACTAAAAATACATTTGCACAGTTTTACTATGGCGCATCGTCACACACGAATACAATGCATGCACAAATAGTAGATGTAGTACATGTATGCATGCTGGTCGCTGTCGTTGGTAATGATCGTGTCGTTGTGACTTTCACGATATAGCAGCAGTTACCTGCAACAGAACCATTAAACAGAACTTCTGCTTGAAGCATCAAGCCTGCTTTGTACAGATTACATACTGCTGGACGTTGAACAACACACACAAATATTGTTTTGAAGCCTACACGCATTCGTTGCGTCACAAGAAATTGAGCATTGTACTAGCATTTCTATTCAGCGTATTCTTGTACGCATAGGAAATCAAAGCTCCACATGAACCGAAGTATTCAAAGTTTGCAGGAGCTGTTGTCAATCGCAAAGGAAAAACAATTTGTTGACTCATTAGGTATGTACCGGTAATTTGTCCGGCTCGATGAGGATGTGCTCCCCATCCAATTATTGTTCGTCGTAAAGGTTTTCCTCCTGTTCAACGACTTTGACTGCATTTGTATGGCCTCCCTGTAAAGCGAACGAACAGAAACACTGAAATTCACACCTGGTAAACTTCGTTGTATGATTTGTTCGCCGCCAACTCGACGAAGAATCTCGTCAGGGTCCACAAGGAATTGCGTTGTTGCGCCGTTGCGTTGTGGAGTCACTTCCGATTTCACGGATGAAATCCCGTCCTGGTTCACCGTTATTTCTTGCAGCTCTATTGACTGCTACATCGTCCGCGTTCGACTTCGGCAGTAAGAGCGATGTCGTGCACACTGCAGGAACCGTGGCACCAGACCAAGCTACGGATAGTTTAACCCCGCCTTCAGGAGTCAATGGTTTTGGGAACTTTGGAATACCTACGAATCCTTCAGAGTCCACCGGTGCCGGTGGCAAAGATTGGTCGTCGGGTGAATTTACTGGGACTGGAAAGCAAGGTTGGTCGCAACCAGCTGCAGCAGGTGGAAGTTGGCCGTTATCCCCTGCATCAGGGGACCAAGGACAACTGGGTTGGCCATCAAACCTAGGAGGGAACCAAGGACAAGTAGGTTGGCCGTCGAACCCTGGTGGTGATCAAGGACAGGAGGGTTGGCCGTTGAACCCAGGAGATCACGGACAAGTAGGTTGGCCATCGAACCCTGGTGGTGGTCAAGGACAAGAGGGTTGGCCGTCGAACCCAGGAGATCACGGACAATTAGGCTGGCCGTCTAACCCTGGTGGTGACCATGGCTGGGGAATGTTAGGTCCTGATTGCAGCGAGTCTAATGACGGCGGGTGGACACCACCTGGTGGTCAAGAATGGACTCCTCCAAATGGTGATCAAAGTTGGGGGACACTAGATCCTGATTGCAGTGGATCTAATGGAGGTGGTTGGGGAACCCCTGGTAGTGGTTTAATTGAAGGCGGATGGACACCACCAAGCGGTGGCGAAGGATCAGGGACACTCAGTGTTGACTGTAGCGGCTCAGGTGCTGGTGAATTCACTCCAGGGACTAGTACAAGTCTAGGTGGCTCAACTGCTGTAGAGGGGTCGCAAGAAACACCGGGTAGCTCGATGGAAAGCCCTACCACGGATGCACCCTCGACTGCCGAGACTTCTCTGACATCGAGTAGCACTGGAGACCAGGGTGCTTCCCAGCCATCTTCGACTGGCACGGAGGCCTCATTGCCGTCAGGCAACACTGAAGACCAGGGTTCATCTTTGTTGTCGCCTGCAGAGTCGAGCAACACTGGAGACCAAACGTCCCAGACGGAGATCGCAACGACTGATGAGACGGAAGCAGGCTCTACTGTTGGAGCTGACGCAGACCAAACGTCGATGCGGAGGTCCTCGACGACTACATCGGAGAGCGAAACCAGCGAAGTGCAGCAGCAAGCGGTTGCCCCAGGTGGTAAGACCGCTGGAGGTGACACCGTGAAGTACATCTCCACGTGGGGTGCACCTGTTGTCGCCGAGACTGGTACTAACCTCGTCAGTGCTAAGCCAACCTTCGGAAAGATCACGTCGAAATCCGGTGGTTGTGTTGTCGGGGCACCGACCGAGTACATCAGCAGTAAATATCTGGACTGGGTTTGGCAGAATCGTATCGGGCCGGAAGCAGACACGTCAAAGAAAGCCAACTGGAACGTGATGGCCAACAAAAATTGGATCATGGATCACATCGTGCACAACAAGGGGTCGATGAATTACTGTGTTCGTTGGGACACTGATAATACTCTATCGAAAGAGGTCGCATCGAAATTCCAGGGGGTGCTAGAACGCCACTACAACGCGTGGAATGAATGGCTCGACGGCTACAATTGCTGGCCTTTCAAACAAATCAAGATCAACATGGTCGGCTGGGCTACCAAGGACGCGTCCCAGTTCGAGTGGACCGATGATTCAATGGGCACAATATACGAAGGAACTCTAGACCCCACCGATGGTGTACCTCAGTGTCCGACAGAGTGCTATCGTTTCTACGATAACGTGAGCAACCAGTGGTCGGATACTAGCGCATGTAAGGGTGAACCCTTCGACGTTTCATTCTGGCTCAAGGAAGACATCCCCTACGGCTTCGGCTACGATTGGGGACAGGAAGTGAGTCTCAACGACACGATGAAGAATTTGGACGACAAGAATATCATGTTCATCGGACACGAAATTGGCCACGGCTTTGGTCTACCGGACTTTTACGGAATGGACGAGAAACCAGACCAGAACTTCCCCAACTCCATCATGATGGCGTTCAGCTCGTCTACTATTACTCCCAGTGATGGCTGGATGCTACGCCGCATCCTCGACCACGTCAGGGATCGCTACAACTTTTAAGTTGTGTAGCCCTACTCTTGTTTGTTGTTTATGCTCGCATTGGGTACGAGCAATTTGTTTAGTTTGAGTATTACTATAACAATCGGCCAGGGATGCTGTTTAATGCATGAGAAAAATCCGTGAACAATGAATTGATCATGAGCTGAATGTGATTTCGTTCTTTCTTCGAGGAAAAATCAATGTCAGTGGCTCAAAGCTGCTACGACTTTCAAGTAGAAGAAATAGACAGTTGAGGGCAGTCGCCAAGAGAGAACAAATGTCATTAATACCTGAAACAGTAGAAAAGTGAGTGCTATTGGGCCAATGCCTCGAGAGTTTTACTAAACTACCCAACCAGCAATCGAGGGAATCTGGCACGATGTGCAGGCGGGTGTCGGCTCTTAAGAGCAGCTTGAGTAGGCAAGAAGCCAAGGCAAAGAACACTTGTTTCCCACTGAGCAAGTTTTGGGAATGAGGAGGAGACCTCGAAGGTGACAATCCCCTCTATACATTAACTGCCGTATACTGAAGTGCAACTGCATCGTTCCAGTATGCATTGCTTGTATACTCGGCTAGGACAGCACCAAGAACCCCCGACATTCTTCACAGAATCAGTTGTAGCCATGCGGCTAGCAAGTCAATTGCCATTGATAGTATTACAAAATCTTAGGAATTTAATGAGGATGATTTCGTTCTTTCTTCATGTAAACAAGAACTTTTCTCCAAAGCGAATATTTATTTTAACCAATCACAACGTCGTATTAATAGGCTTTAGCACTTCATAATACTTCGAAGTATTTACTATTATGGAGCCTATCAAATTATAGGCTCCTATGACCACCGATTGCCATACTGCAGGACGAGTGCCATGGGTAGACCCCACAACACCGAAACTTGCAAGACGTCAAAGCAGTACGCACGTATTGCCATCGACTATACGCATAAACGCCTTCTTCTAGAGTATCTCGCACCCGGCCGCACAGTAAACGAGGCTATCACTCACTTCTATCCCTCGTGTACTGCGGTCAACAATAGGAATAAGCAAAAGCAGATTTCCAAATGGAATAAAACAAGAAGTGCACATCGTCGCTGTATGCGATGAGGGCAAGGGCTATTTGTAAAATCTTAGGTACAGCGGCCAAGGAACAATACTGTCTGGCGAAGCTGAAAATGACATCGTTCTCTGGATGAGCTCACTGCGCAAGGAAGGCTGCCCTGCTTTGTTTCAGATGCCAAAGTACTCTTTCGTGGAGCGTCAATGCATGCGACAAATACGATGCGAACTACGCAAAATTTACATTTTGGTGGGTAATTTTGAGTCTGCTCTTTTGTGAATAACACTAACACACACACTGATATTCGTTCGCTTACGACAAGGGACATGTAATCTCTATACGAACAACCTGTAGCGGTACATCCTCTTTTAGATGGCTATTAATTGGCTTTTCACGGTACTACAGGGATGGATGTCACAAACGAGCACCGGTTAAAGGATTCTCTACCTAAGCCAAAAACAAAGCCTTTTAAGGTGAGTATGACATCACTGGAATGCTCTGAATGTTCACAACCTGCCCATAGGGAAGAATGAAACGTGGCCATGAGCCTGGATTTTGTGGGCGTGAGTCCCTTACTACCCTAACCCTCTACAACCAAAAGCCAAATTTTGTAAGAAGTACCAAATTTACATCAAATATTCAGTAGCAACAGCAGCTCTCACTACCAGTTGGCTCTTAACGAACGAATCGTTCGTTTAAATGAAGATCCTCTGTACATCTTTAGTACACTAATATTAATCGTATTATTACTTGTCGTAATGTTGTATAAGCCATACATGTATGCAGGGGGCTTCGAATTCAGGCGGCTGTGCACTATGAAGAGGACCGTCCACACCCCCAAACACAACAAAACTGTAATCTTAGGATGAACTACATCATATGTTTGAGCTCATTGTTGTTAATTGAAAGCCCACTCTGTATTTGGCAATCAAGTGAAGACGTCATGCACGTTAGCCGCATTTTGGTTTTAATCTCATTTTTTCTCGCGTGTTTTTCGTGTTGCAATGGTGTCTTTACCAACTCGAAAGCAGCAACGTTGGCTCCCTCCGACACTCGGAACGACGACGTTACAAGGTTTTTGAGGCTATACGACACTATCGAAACTCAACTCCGTATCAATAAGACAACAAAGGATGAAGAGAGAGTTACATCCGTGAGTGAAGCGGCGAGTTTGCTTGGAGCACTTGCTCTAAAAGTCCACGGCAACCTACAGCAAAAACTATGGCTACGCTTCGGGTACACTCCTGACCAGGTCCTAGTTATACTGAACGCGGGGAGCAAAGAAGACGCGAGGTACAAGCAGTACAAGAAATACTTCTATAGCTACTTCGTGAAATATCTCGACGAGCCGATGGATCATTTCCCCCAACGAATTATTGATAATATTTGGAAAGCGAGATTGCATGCTTGGTTGGAAACAGATACTCCTCCAGAAGTATTTACGAAGCTAGGACTAACAGGTCGATGGGACGACGCAACTGGGCAAAAGAACTACGAGTATTTCGTACAATTCAAGGAAAGGTGGGGTGCAAAACAAGCACGAGATTATCAAGATCTCATAAAGTTAAATAATTGATACTCACCGTCGCCATCAAACCTGAAATGGTAAGCTTGTGTGTGTCATAAATGACATTTTAATTAACTCATATTTACAAGGTGGAAGAGTTCTTCTTTCGTCAATGTCCATGCATATGTATCAGTCCAAAATTTTGTCCTTCAGTAGTTATTTGTGCGAACCGGTAGTGCTGCATTACGCGTACACGTACGTAGTACTTGCAGTACCTGAAGTACAAAATAATCGATTTGTAGGGATAGTTAAAGAAATTGGTGTTCTTTTTCTAGTGTATTTTGCTCTTGGCGATAATATTTGGAGAGAAACTATACCTCCACCTTGTGCTTGAGTGCTGTATTCTCTAGTTTTACAAGGCAGACTTGTGTGAGGGTTTTTGCTGGTAGCATTCTCTCACTATTCCCGAAGTCAACTACAATCCAGTATGTTTTGCCAGCGACACGCTTTGAGAAACTTGAGCACAACGGAATTCACGTTCCTACAGAATAAACAATTTCTTTTTCTCGTCGTAACTTGCAACGTTTGTACCCGGTTGTTAAATTTGCGCCTAAACTTTACAGCAGATTTTCGACAGTATTGGGCATCCTTTCGTCCTATAGTATCTTGAGGGGGTAACCACAGTTGCAAGACAAAAGCAGTTCCAGCACCAGGAACTAAGTTTCAGCTCGGAATACAAAGAAGTATGATACGATTTTGAAGCAAGTGTCAGTTCTAGATGAGAATTCCCTGGTTTTGGTGATGAAATTCAAGAGCATTAACCGTGACCACAATTCGTTTTCTCGTCTCGAAATTAAAAAAAATGGTTTGAGAACGGCGTCAAGGTTCGACCATCCGAACATTAGAGATCGTTCCACGAGCAACTCGCCATCGAGCAGTTCAGGTAGCTCTATGTAAAATAACTCTGAGAAACATGTGTAGGTACTTATTCAAGTTCTTGCGCAGTAGTACTACTTAGAGGCTCTCTTTTCGTGTAGCACAGCAAGTTTAGTTATATTGTATGCGCTTGTTGGCGATGCCGCTGTTCTAATTTTTAGTGAGAAAGATGCTGATATTTTTTACATGTACATGAATACGAAGCGTAGTGGTACATGTATTATTGATATTAATACATGTATGTGTTGCAAGTAAGGAGCACCATTGCTCACACTTTCGCTAGTGACATGAACATGGATATTGTAGACGGTAATTTGGATACGCATAAAGACTTCAACAATTAGGCGGAAGTAGCTGACCGCAACATTCTTTGTTCTGAGGAACCGCTCACGGAAGACTCCGTGGTGGATGTCTGTGCAGCTTGCGACCATCCCTGATCGTCAGTATTGTCAGTGGGATCGGCGTTCGATGACGCATCCGCAGAAGATGGTAGAGAGGCAGGCCCACCAGAAGCCATCGACGACGTGGAAGTCTCTGTCGGCTGTTCCGGTAATTCTTGTGAACCTCCCGCGGCGTTTGAGCCCAATTCTGGAGGGATTCCACCATTCGCCGAACCACTACTTGGTGGTGACCATCCCGCTTGACTACCACTTGGTGGAGCCCAACCTTGGCTACCACTAGGTGGAGACCACCAATTGTGACTACCACTAGGTGGAGACCATCCGCCCTGGCCACCACTCGGAGGATTCCAACCTTGGCTACCACTAGGTGGAGTCCATCCTTGACCACTGGGTGGTGTCCACCCGCCGCCATTAGAACCACTGCAATCAGGATCTAGTGTCCCCCAGCCTTGATCACCACTTGGAGGGGTCCATCCTTGACCACTGGGTGGTGTCCACCCGCCACCATTAGAACCACTGCAATCAGGATCTAGTGTCCCCCAGCCTTGATCACCACCAGGGTTGGATGGCCAGCCCATTTGCCCTTTATCACCACCAGGGTTGGATGGCCAGCCCATTTGCCCTTTATCACCACCAGGGTTGGATGGCCAACCCGCGTGGCCTTGGCTTCCGCCCAGATTGGATTGCCAACCCATTTGTCCTTTTTCTCCAGAGTTTGATAGCCAGCTTGATCCTCCTTGTTGGGGCCAACCTTGTCCATTTCCAGTAGGGGCCCCAAACCCGTTGACCCCTGGATTCGGAGTTGAGCTATCGGTCGCTTGGTTCGGTGTCGTAGTTGCTGCTGTCTGCGAAACATCATTTACTTCTCCGAAGTCGATCGCAGACGCCGTGATGGCCAACGTGGCTGCAAGAACTACGTGGGGAACTGGATACGGTCTCATCCTGCAAATTTGGAAATGACTCGACATTGTGAAGTCTACAACCAGCAATTCTTCAATCCATTGTGGACTCATTGCTCGTGGATATCCATGTATAGCTGATCTAGCCTTTACGAACAGCAAAACTGAGATGGGAGACACATCTCAAGCCCTGCGCCCCAATACCAGATGCATGCACCCTCGTTATTAAACGGGGTAACGCTACATGTACTACAACTGATAACAAGCCCAAGCCGACAAGAAATCGAGATATAACGAATTGTTTTTATCTTTTTTGTTCTGCTCTGGTACTTCGTTGCTGGAAGCCTCGTCCATCCTACGTCGTACGTATTATGGTGTCGCTTGGCTTGCGAGAAGGAGAGGTACTTCCACATGGGTCGTCAATCGTCAAAGAAGCACAATTAAATCGAACGTGTCGTGTGATCATATGCATTACTAAACCAAAGTAAACAAGTACACTACCAATGCGAGATGACACCACATGCGTCAAGTTGTATACAATCTTAGAAAACCGGAGCTTGGATCTACCTGTTGTTTTCTGGTGTGGTAAATATACGAGGAATCCGAGTTTGGAATTCGTGTTGTCATTTCGTCTAGGTAACGTCGGTTTTCCCCCCATCCCCATCAGATTGATGTTGTACGTGTAAATGGTTCAAAGGGGTTTCCTGGTAGTGCTACGGTCACGTAGTACCAGATCGTAGTGCATTGTTCAAAACGCGGTGCTAACACCATGAACATACAAAAACCCAGGAGAGGTAATAATGACAGAAGGGGGCTAGTCTCCTTCAGATACTTTTTCACTGGTAATATTGCACAAAGAAAATATAGATAGAAGTTATATTTTGCTAAAAAGGTCTTACTTGTACTCTATGAGCTTGATTGCGACTTGGTTAGGAATGACTGATCGCGATCCTGCCGACCATGCTCAAATTGTGTGTTGGAATTCCAAAGTATCATGTATTTTAATGTTTGTGTAGTTACGTCACACATTTGTGAGAAACCACCCAGCAAAAAAAACTCCTGCAGTAATGCTTACAGAATGATAATTATTTGCTGGCGCCTGTGCAACTATGAAGCACACGTGGAATAAAGCCCAGTAAAAAAGTTGCGAGGGACGTCGTACATTGTCGACGTAGCAGTTTATTGTATGTAGACAGGGTTATTTCTGAAAGTAATCTTGCCGTCAGCAAGACCCTCTTTCGTATTTTGGCTTTTCAGATACAACCACAAATATGAACTATCGTTCTGGTTTCAACATGATTGTAGCTTACTCCGTTGTTTTTAGCGATTCTGCATTTTTAATTGAACTATCGGAACCCAAGACTGACGCTGACAACTCGTCTTGGTGCATCAAAGAAGATATCGAGATTTTCTGCAAGTCGTGGACCGGAGATCAGATATCTAACACACGTTTGCCCAAAACGACGAGGGGCAATGCATCACCGTGGCGGATGGTGTTGGTAAAGTGCTAAGGAAGAAAGTACAGCAAAAGGCATGGCTATTTTTCAAAGTGTCGCCGACGAAAGTGAAAACCGTAAGGGTGATGAATAAGGACGACAAGAATTACGATCGCTTCTACGAATATTTCTTCACTTATTATACCAAGTATCTCGACGAACCGATTTCGCATTTACCAGCCTCCTCACCACTTTTCGTCTGATATTATCATCCACCATTAAATTCCCCACGGCAACATTCCTGACAGCGCTTCAATGATAAACATTCCAAACGAATACACATCCGAGGCAAAAGTTGGTGGAGAACCTGTCAAGCATTCAGGTGCTTTCCATCTGTAAGCACCCAGGGCACCGTTCCTACCAGCTACTTCGCCAGGTAGGGGAGTTACGATAAAAATTAAGCCGAATTCACATTGAGGTCACCCACGAGAATGTTATTCCCTTATAAATCACCATGAACGATGCAACGGTCGTGAAGATGGCGTAAACCGAGTGAAGCTTCATAAATGCACTTCCAAATCAAAGTTCGAGGTTTCCCTTTGACAAAAGACAATTGTCTCTCGTGTGGCACGTTTGCATACAAAAAATGCTCGACCTTCGTGGCCTGCTTCATACAATTTAATCAAGCGGTCGTAATTCAACGAGAACCAAAGATCTACTTCCAGGCGAAATTGAGTCCGATCGACTGCGTCCAAACCTCCGCATCAGTATCGACCGATGTGCCTTCGTACACTGCACCACATGCTCCATCAGCTATGTGCCGACCCAATTCAACCTGGTGAGGTGGAATGAACCACTTAGGCAGTGTTCTCTCGGCTGCAGTAAGATACCCGGTCAACGTCAGCGACCTGATCAATGCAGGTGGCAAAGAACCCGCTTGATGTCGAACTTCAAACACGAGTGATACAATTAATTGTCTTCGGCCTGCTGTAATCATCTCACCTACCTCTAGAAATGTATCATGGGTTTTCAAGACATGTTTGCAGTGCGTTTAGCTCTTGTCGACAAACTCATTCCATCGAGATTGCCAACGGTGAACGTGAGTTTCACTGGACAGGTTTGGTGATGAATGCTGCAGTTCTTCCCAGCAACAGTGCGTGAAGTGCACATACCAGCCATGCGACTCAACGATGTGTGCTGCTCGACTGAAGATATGAAGCGAGTGAAAATCAAACTGAGATCGTCCAGCAAACGATTTCCAAGTGGGATAGTAGTAGCTTGAAATTGCTGGAAAATATCCATCAGACGTCCGAGAAGAGATTGATTTAAGGTGTAGAGATCGTCAAGGCACAAATCAGTTCAGCGTCATCCAGCAGAGCTCGTATAGATTCCCCGTTAAAGACGTAAGTGTCAGCATTCCAAACATCTTCCTCCACAAATGCAGGCCGAATGGCAGGAGTTTTAGATAACGCGTTGTCAAGTGGGCGAGATGTAGAACGTGACACGAGCGAGTGATCCAGAATACCAACAACAGTAAAGTTCATCGTATCTGCACAGACACGTGAATCTCTCTACCATTGAAATTGTTTTCAGATAACTTGGACATACGTCGACGTTCCTCTGCCAACGAACAAGGACAATTACACCCTTAACAATACGTGTAGGTCAGTAGCCGATCTCAGTTCTGTACGCCAAGTACTCGCTAAGTTTTTGTGAGTGACACCACAACCGCTCAAGTATCGTAACCCATTGGCAAATTCGAGTATGTACTTCCAAGAAAACGATTTTCGTGGCACTCGATACTTTGTTGGTGGATCATGTAAGGAGTTCCAGCATGGCACGCTCTAAACAACTTCTGAACGTTGGGGTGGTTTAACCTCGCCCAAATTGCTGTTGTACGTAAGCATTTTTCTTCACCACCCTCAAGTTGAGAGAGGTTTACTTTGTCCTATTCCTTGGCGGATACCGCGAACCACTCCGAGAGCCCACCACCACCACACGAGATAGTCGCGCGCCATTATCATACCCATGTGAAATGATCCAAGTTCCGATCAGGTCAAGACATCACCATGAGTCTCGATACTGTGTTTTTATCCGCGTTAGAATCTTCATTTGTTGACTTTCATCTCCCATTTCGATCGTCATCCACTTGATATCCTCAAGAAGTGCCATGAAAATTGTATTTGCTGGTTACGTTCGTGTGCCACATGTCTGTATTGATCGGATTGAAAACACCGAAAGCAGAAATTGTCAGGATGCAAACCATTGATGAAAAAAATTGGCATGAACACTCAGGACTCGTGCATGTAGTTGTAAGTTCGAGTTGTTGCATGACATGCTTCCAAAACGTGTAGATCGTATTGCTGTCATTTGCCCGGCATCGAGCTCTTCCATCAAATAGTTAGAGTCTCAACTGGCCACTGCTTCCACCGCACGAGGACAACTTGTTGGAGTTTGTTCATAGACGAACGATTTCGATAGTGATAAGCAAGTGCTGACTCAGTTCCAAACTGAAGATACACCTATCGCTTCTGACCTCTTTCGAGGGACGTTAGACTTGTAAACTCTGCCACGAGAGAAAATATGTCCAGTGAACGTCCATGTGGACAGTCTTCCTTCAACATGGTCATGCCATTGGCAGAAAAGGGAAGCACGTCAACAATGATCAAAACGTGACCACCTTCGTGGCCAACTCCTCACGGTCGTATGTGGTCGTAAAGGCCTTTCGCTGGCGTCAGGGCGAGTGTCAGCTCAAGTCAATCTTCTCGAACTGTCCAGCTTCAACATCGTCGGTTCATGTCAGAGGCAAGAGTGTCGCAACCGATGGCTTCACGTTTTTCATTCACATGCCTGACTGTTACTACTTGGGCATTACATTAAATAGACTTCACATGCTACTTTCTCCTAACTCTCTCTCTCTCTCTTCACGGGGCGGAGCTGATCTGGAAGAAGCTGCTCGTTCGGTAACGTTCCGAATCATCAGCTGCCGACACGCGCAGGAAATATTTCGAGCCTGACTCCATGCCCCACGGGACTTTATGGTACGTCAACAAGCCTGTATTCGGGGCTTCCTTTGCAATGAGCGTCGTGGCGCTCTGTCCGTCCTCGAGGAGCTCAATACAGAGCTTTTCCACCTTCGAGTCCAGCACTTTCCACTCAATCTCCACGGGTTTACCTCGTGTCCAGACTGTGTCGGGATTCGGGGACACGAGAGCCACCATGGGCGCGCCTTGTTGATGGCATTCACTGATCATCTGACTCGGCGTCGTGCTCTTGTCGTACATGCGCACGTGTTGCAAAGGGTGGTGCGTCTTGAACGAATGAGGGAGTGACTGATGTGGCGAAGTGGGTGGGAACGTGCCAAATTGTGGCGTGAAGTCGTAACTCCGCCGCCTCATGTTGGCCCGCCCATCGGCTGACATGACGCTGAATGTATGTCGTCGATGGTCAAAAGTCGCTTCTTGCTGCTTTGTCATGATGGCCACAGAGCCCGTGGACTTGCGTAGGAGCGTCTGTTGGAATTCGTCTCCGTCCTGTTCCTGTTGCTCTGTCTTTTCCTCTCGTTCATCTTGAGGAGGCGGTGGAGAAGGCGCGCATTTCGTCTCCATGTGTTTCGTGTCGGCCGCTTGGGGCGACGGCTCACTGCTGCTGTTGGTGGGACTGTTGTCGCTAGGGGCGGTAGACATGTCCATGGAGAGGCGCTGGATCACGGCAGTGACCAGCGATTTCGTAGGTGAAGGAGACTGCACTTCCAAGCTGCGCATAGGCCGCGAATCAACGGCCGACGACGAGGCCAGGAACGGCCGCAAGAGGCAATGCACCAACAAGAGCCCAAGTCGAGCAAGGCGCGAGCCCCAACGCTCTCCGTCCGAGTGCTCGATGATGCTCGGCGGCGGGTGAGTGGCAGACTTTTCCACTCGAGCTAGGAAAAGCTGCCGCTCGAATAAGACTCGATGTCGCTCACAGTCCGAACGAATCCCGGTCGGACCTGACAGGCGAAATGGGAAATGGCCTTCGCGCACAGCACGGCCTAGATATTCGGCGAATGACCGAGGCCAGCGGGCAGCACGCGACGACCGCCGCTTCTGCAGACAGAGCGCACGCCAGCGGCGGTCTCAGAAAAGGGCTCGGACTATAATTGCCTGCCTCAGCCCTCTTCCAATCGAACGTTAGCGCGCTTGGCTTCGGCGACAAGTATAGTGAAAGCAAGTCATCCGAACGTGGCACCTGATCTGTCCGACTCTCGGTCGCGGGTCTTTGACGCGCCTTTGGTCCCATTTGGTCCCCAGTCTCCGCAACCGGACCAAAAAAGAAAATCAGAACACAAAACAATGGCTTGCTTCACATGGCCCGGGAGTCAGCGCCCCCTGGTGGCGTGCGGGTGACGCCACGTGATACGTTCATCGACGCTCAGGTCGGTTCAGCCGAGCGTTCTGGCGCCACCCAGACCCATTTTCCGCGATGCTTATTCCGCTGCTTTCGTGGTGAGCGCCAGCTGGCAGCGCTTGAAGCGTCACCCCGGCGCGCGCCCATTGGCGCAAAAGCGATACAGCCCTTTTTTGCGTCTTCGCACGCAAATGTGCTGACTAGTTTTGCTAAATTGGACCGCGTTGGCAACGGCCGCTTTGGCCGTGAGGAGATCTCGGGGGGTTGTGGTCGTCGACCGTCGCGACTCGACGGGAAGGCGCTGGGATAGCCCAATGCGATGCCTCCTACACTCGGTCCAATGGCGCTATAGTTGCTAATGCCCCTAGAGTCCTGTCTGCAGGCTTGCAGAGGTCTCGAAGGCTGCGAGTCGCAGCTAGAAACAAGAGCTGGACGGCGTTAGTTTCATGAACAGCTCGTGCTGTGGAATCCGCTGGTCTAGCACCAACAACAACCAATTTGACATGGACTAGTCGAGCTTGGTGCTGAATCCGAAACCTTGAGGCTGAGCGGGCAAGTTCAATTTGATCGCGCCACTCTCCAAGTGACATGATATGGAGCGCATTCGAATTTGCAGAGCTCTCATCCCAGGCTTTGCCTTCTCTTGTTCCGCCGCGCTGGCCGTGGGTTGTGTCGAGCAACTAGCGCCCCCACGCCGAGCTGCCTTCTCATAGCTGTTGTCTACTCACAGTCGTTGGTGCTTCGACAGCGAGCAAGTCTCTGCCGAGACCCAAAGCCGACCGTTACAGCAAGTTGAAGTGCTTTTCGACCAATCGCAGGCTGCCGCCACGTCAGCCGAATAAGAAAAATCCAGATCACGTTGAAGTGCGTGGCAGTCGTTATGGCATCAAACTCGGAGTATTGCTGTTGCTTTCTTTACCTCTGCCAGCATTGATGCATGCGATGCATGGCCCAACTGCTCGCCTCTTCAGCCCTGGCCATGGGATATCATGTCAACTTCGCCATGTCTGATGCTGCAGCATCTACGGCAACATCCGTCGCAGAAGACCGACGGGCTCCGTTATTGACTTGCAATCCCTACGTCAGTCGCTTCGAGCGATGATCTCCCCCTGCGAGGAGCTAGTGGGTAAAGGTGCATTGAGATGGACAATGGCTTGCAACTCATCGCTTGCGGTTTGTCGTTCGACGTTGCAGCGTAGTCAAGGTGCTCCAAACTACAGGCTAGTCCATCGAGCAGCGAAACGATTAACGCTGGAGACGGTGTTTGCGGCTTATCGTGTTCGGCGCAGGCGATGAACACGTTGGTATACAAATACTTACAAATAGTTCAGCGCAAGCACATTGCCACGCGCATCATCCGATCATGTATCGGCTCCGATTCCCCGACATCTGCGTTGAAGGACCACTATTGGATAGACGACTTCTGTCACGCTGCCAACGACTTGATGCAAGTTGCAGGCTATGAACACCAAACTCTTCGTATGTACGGGCCATCCGTCAGATGCCCCGTACGGATGATCCGTTGCCGTTGCGCATGACCTCTGGCAGATGCACGTAGTAGGACTCTCCTACTGGGAGCGGATCGCCAGCGATGAGAGTCTTGCGACAGCGAGCAGCATGCGATCCCCATCAGTTGTCGCTGGCGTGCTGGCCGCAACATCGCCGCGCTTGGTGGCGTCGCGCAGTCTGCCAACCCTCACTTCCACCCACATTGCCGACACAAGTTGTAAAGCGATGGTATCACGGTCTTTGCCAAGAACTGGTGTTGGCATCGGAGCAAGCTCGTAATATCTGCATGTTGCTGTCATGTTGGGAGCACAGCAGCCAGTGCAAGTCGAGTGACAAGACTGGAGCTCAGCAATCCATTTGCTGCACCCCTCGTCTGCTTGGACACCGATGCTACGCTGCATGTACGTACGCGGTAGATGAATCTTATTCGCTGGGGCCTGTGGAGCACGCACGGCAAGTTGCTGTCGACTTCGGTTTCCGAAGCCAGCCTGGGACCGATGGTTGTCGCGACGCACTGCGGCGCACGCCAGCACTAGCCCGAACTTGCGGTCAGCGAGGCAACACGGTGTTGAATACGGTCGTGCTCGGCAACGTGACTGGGATGCTCTGTCATGGCGTTGGTCACGCAAACCTCTGCACGGAGACTTCGCAGTTGTTTTTCTGATCGAAGGCGCAGCACAAGCGCTGTCGTCGAGAGGCGCGCGTCAAAGGACCTGAGGCGGTCTTGGAGAGACATGGAAGCCTTGGTCGGAGGTCTGCTTGATATTGCGGAGGTCGGCTCTGACGGATTCTACCTGACTCACGGTTTTGCCTTTGTCCGGAAGCAAACCTCCCTCTGCTTGCCTCTGCTTGCCTCTGCGTGCGTGAAGTTCGTCGGTGAAGTGGCTCGACGCTCTCTGGAGAAAAGAGCACGCGTCCACATATTGTTTCAACGGTGGTCCGAGTCTCAGAAGCGCCAGCCTTGAATCTGCGCCGTCAATCGAAGACATTATCGTTGCGCTTAGCAGCCAGGCCGTTGCAATCAAGTGGAGTGTGAGCGATGGACAGTGGGGCTCCAGAGCATTACCTGTCACTGACAGGCTGACAGGCTGTCAGTCACATCAAAGGAAGTGGCGTAAGTCTAATGAGGCCTGCGAGTCGCAGTGCGATTGTCTCCCCAAAGTAGTCACTTGAAGTGCACTTGACCATAAATCTTCTCTTGGCACTGTGTATTAAGGAAGTGAGTTACCTTCTTAATGCACAGTGCCAAGAGGAGATTCCTGTCATCGCAGTCGGCAGTGCAGGCACTCTACATGATATCTACTTCGAAGTATTGAACGATATTACGTCCTAGTTGTAAAATTTAGAACGTCAGTGAAGATGTTGTTGCAAATTAAACTTTACTGCCAAGCACGAAGTTGTCACCTTTGCGGTAATCCTTCGTACTACGAAGTTCGTAGTACAAGTGATAAATGCACGGGTACCATCTAGTATTAACCACGTGTATTGGTGACACAACAACAAGAAAGAGCCATGTCATTACAATAGAACGTTACGGATTCTTCAGCATGCCTGCAAACTCTCCGTTGGTTTTCCTACGTAACTCGGATGGTGGGCCAAACTCCACAATGTGACCTTGTTTGAGCACGAGAATCTTATCATAATCCAAGATCGTATCGACTCGGTGGGCGATTGTCAGCACGGTAGCTTCAGCAAACTCTCTGCGAATTGACATCTGAATAAATTCATCTACACATGACATCAAGGTTAGTTCATGATCGCACTTCACCCACTCGAGATATTCATTCTCACCTGTAGTGTGATCCATAGAAGCAGTAGCCTCGTCCAGGCACAAAATCTTGGGAGTTGCGCAGAATAGCACGAGCCAAACAAATCAATTGCCGCTCACCGACGCTGAAATTGTCACCACCTTCTAAAACTTCAGCGTCTAACCCACCACCTAAACCCTTAATAAATGGTTCCAAACGGGATTTTCGGTAGCCTCGTCCAGGCACAAAATCTTGGAGTTGCGCAGAATAGCACAAGCCACCACAGTCACATTATAAGAAGTAGACTAAAAATAGTCCTTAGTATCAAATAGGACCATAATACGTAGTTCCCAGCATACCTAACGGTTATAACTGTTTTGAACAAGAACGTTTGTATCCATGCAAAATATGGATACACACAAAACAGTACAGTACTGAAGAGACGAGATGGTGACACATGGGGAAGTGTTGCCATTGCTGCCTCTGCACTCAGCAGCTAGAGTCCTCCAGCCCCAGTCACAGTCCGAAGAAACCCCTGGAGCTCACGCCCATTGGCTCTCGCGCCTCACCTTCAGCTGGCTCGGTCCTCTGCTCCATCAAGGGGCCGCACACCCGCTCCAAGCCCAAGATTTATGGCCCTTAGAAGCCCAAGACAACACAGAAAGAGTGACCAACACTCTGCGTGAAGCTGTAAATAATGACAAAAATAGCCAATCACTGTGGCGCTCGATCCACCAAGCATTTGGCTTCAACATGTACGTAGCCGGAGCGTGTAAACTCGCGGGGGACTGTTTTGGCTTTGTTGGACCCATTTGTATCAATGCTTTGATCAAGTATGTGGAAGATCCCAAGGCAGCTTGGTTCGCATCGGCTCATTATGGCTACATTCTTAGTGGCACTTTATTTGTCGCCTCTGTGCTGCAGACTCTGTGTCTGCATCAACATCATCATTTAGTGATTCGAGAAGCCATTCGAGTACGATCGGCATTGACAATGTTAGTGTATGAAAAATCGTTGAAGTTATCGTCCCAGATGAAGAGCTCTTTGGGTTCAGGACGAATTCTCAATATGGCTACAATCGACTCGAATCGGATCTTGGAGCTATTCTACATGATTCACTACTCATGGGCAGCCCCAGTACAGCTGGTCATTGGAATGATGCTTTTGGTGCATTATCTTGGCACTGCGTCATTCGCAGGCGTTATTATTATGATCATTTTGCTGCCTACGAGCGCATCGTTTTCGTCTCAAGCAGCAAGGATTTCTAAAAAAATGTTGGAATGCACAGATAAACGACTGAAATTTCTGACGGAGTTGTTCCAGCACATTCGTGTGATAAAGTTTTATGCTTGGGAGAGTGAAATGTTGGGGCAAGTGGATGCAATTCGCACGGAAGAACTCCATTTTCTAAAGAAAATGATCATCTGGAATGCGTACGGAAGAGTGATACTGCAAGCTGGACCTGTATTAGTATCTTTTGGAACCTTTGCAGCTTATTCGTACGTTCAAACCGAAGCACTGACTGCTGACAAGGCGTTTACTGCTATCACACTGTTTAGTATTTTCCGTTTACCTCTAATGGCACTCCCTCAAGTTTTTTCACTACTTTTTCAAGCCAACGTGTCGATCAAACGTCTCGAGTCTTTCTTGTATCTCGAAGGGCACCAGCGCAGTTCGCCATCATTGTCGGCCTCATTTATCTCGGATCCTTCCTTCGAGATTCGCCATGCGACTTTCAAGTGGTCCAGCGAAGGTCATAAAATGACGGATAAAGCTTCAAAAGGAACTGAGACTTCTCCGGCTCAGTTGTCCAACATCACGATTTCAATCCCGAAAGGTAAATTGACTCTTGTTGTTGGAGCAGTTGGAAGCGGCAAGTCAACGCTTCTATCGACATTGCTGGGAGAAATGCAACCTGAATATGGAGTGGTCCGTATTCCATCGAGATATGTGTCGTATGCCGCACAAACTCCATACCTGATCAATGCCAGCGTCCAGGACAACATCTTATTTGGTGCACCATTGGACACAGCTCGTCTTCACCGGGTTATCAAGAGTTGTGAACTGGAGAGAGAACTCGTGTGTCTCCCGAATGGATTTCAGAGCGAGATTGGTGAGAATGGTGTTACGCTCAGTGGAGGGCAAAAGCAACGCCTATCAATTGCTCGGGCAGTGTATTCAAAAGAGCAGGAGCTTTACGTGTTTGACGACTCTTTATCGGCATTGGATGCTCACGTTGCTACTCGTATCTTCAATCAGTGTTTCAACGAGTCCAGTGGAGGACTTTTGGCAGGTCGTACACGGGTTTTGAGTACGCACTCACTACAATTTGCTCATTTGGCGGATTGGATAATTGTAATGGATAACATGCGCGTCGCTGAAATGGGGACATTTGAGGACCTCACAAAGATTACCCCAAATGGAAAATTTGCAAAGATGTTGAGGTCGTTTCAGCGTGCTGATGAGGCTGCTACTACTGAGAATGACACGAATTCTGGTGACCAACTTGAAGACAGAAACGTAGTTATGTCTAAATCTCGGTCAAGTTCGAGCGTCGATGATAATTCTACTGGTGGCAACGGTGTTCTGATTCAGGATGAAGAGAAAGCAGAGGGGAGTTTGTCGTGGAGCGTGTACTCCTCCTACTTTATATCGTGCGGTGTGATTTCGACGGTAGGGGCATTTGCTCTTTTGTTTGCGACGCAGGTTTCATCAGTATCGACGGATTTGTGGCTGACGAACTGGACCAGCAACAAGCCAACTGGAGTTAATTTGACGTTCTACCTTACGATTTATGCTTACCTCGGTCTAAGTACCATCATCTTCGGGTTCGTAGGAGACCTCTGCTGCCGGTACGCTGGACTCAGGTAAGCACATGTTCTCCAATAAAGAGTGGTCCCTAAGTATTGCATGCTAACCTGAAGTGTGAATCACAGTGCATCAAAACGTATTCACCACACCCTGCTCCACGTTGTTATTAAAGGGACGATGCGCTTCTTCGATACGACACCTGTCGGCCGTATCCTCAATCGTTTCTCTAACGACATGAACACTATCGGTATGTGGTAATGTGACACGAGTATCAAAATTTAAAACTAATAGCTGTACCGTGCCACAGACCAGAAACTCAACACCGCCATTGTGCAGTTTGTCACTATGCTTCTCGCGCTTTTGAGCATGCTGGCGATTCAGAGCTCTACGGCCCCTGTGTTGCTGATTCTGCTCATTCCAGTATTTATCTGCTACATAGCGTGCCAGCGATTCTATGGGAAATCTTGTAGGGAGCTGCAGCGCTTGGATAACATTTCCAAAAGCCCTGTGTACGCGCATTTTACGCAAACATTGAATGGACTGGTGACCATCCGAACTTTCGAAATGGTGGAACAGAGTCAGCATGTTCAAGCGTTAAAGATTAACGAAAATACTAAGGCCTTCCTGCTGCTAAACTTGATCAACAGGTGGTTGGGTGTTCGACTGGAATTTCTTGGAGCAATGATCACGTTTGCGGTCGCGTTTTTTGTCAGTCGAGACCATGTTGCACTCTCTAGCGCCATGGCTGGTCTTTTGCTCAGCTACTCGCAAAACATGACCTCGCTACTCAACTGGATTATTCGAAACAACATTGATATGGAAAATATGATGAATAGTGTTGAGCGTACGGATGAATATTGTCGCGTGGATACAGAACCGGTGACGCTGTTAGCACATCACTATGAGCGTTATACGGCTCCCAAATCGCGTACTCTGCAGTTGCGGCCGCAATGGCCCGAACACGGCAAAATCAATTTTGTAAACGTTTGTGTGAAGTACGATCAATTTGCACCACCGGTGCTTCATGGCATTTCATTCACTGTGAAAGGAGGTGAAAAACTTGGAATTTGTGGGCGTACAGGGGCCGGAAAGAGTTCACTCCTCCTTGCTCTTTTTCGCATGGTATCATTTGATAGCGGTGTCGGCGGAGGAAGCATCTACATCGATGAAGTGTCTACAACCGCACTATCTCTAACTGAGTTGCGCTCCCGGATGGCTATCATTCCTCAGGACCCTGTGCTCTTCGCAGCAAGTGTACGATTCAATCTAGATCCGACAGGACAAGCGACTGACAACGAATTGTGGAATGCAATCCGAAAATCCCGTTTGGAACCATTTATTAAGGGTTTACGTGGTGGGTTAGACGCTGAAGTTCTAGAAGGTGGTGACAATTTCAGCGTCGGTGAGCGGCAATTGATTTGTTTGGCTCGTGCTATTCTGCGCAACTCCAAGATTTTGTGCCTGGACGAGGCTACTGCTTCTATGGATCACACTACAGGTGAGAATGAATATCTCGAGTGGGTGAAGTGCGATCATGAACTAACCTTGATGTCATGTGTAGATGAATTTATTCAGATGTCAATTCGCAGAGAGTTTGCTGAAGCTACCGTGCTGACAATCGCCCACCGAGTCGATACGATCTTGGATTATGATAAGATTCTCGTGCTCAAACAAGGTCACATTGTGGAGTTTGGCCCACCATCCGAGTTACGTAGGAAAACCAACGGAGAGTTTGCAGGCATGCTGAAGAATCCGTAACGTTCTATTGTAATGACATGGCTCTTTCTTGTTGTTGTGTCACCAATACACGTGGTTAATACTAGATGGTACCCGTGCATTTATCACTTGTACTACGAACTTCGTAGTACGAAGGATTACCGCAAAGGTGACAACTTCGTGCTTGGCAGTAAAGTTTAATTTGCAACAACATCTTCACTGACGTTCTAAATTTACAACTAGGACGTAATATCGTTCAATACTTCGAAGTAGATATCATGTAGAGTGCCTGCACTGCCGACTGCGATGACAGGAATCTCCTCTTGGCACTGTGCATTAAGAAGGTAACTCACTTCCTTAATACACAGTGCCAAGAGAAGATTTATGGTCAAGTGCACTTCAAGTGACTACTTTGGGGAGACAATCGCACTGCGACTCGCAGGCCTCATTAGACTTACGCCACTTCCTTTGATGTGACTGACAGCCTGTCAGCCTGTCAGTGACAGGTAATGCTCTGGAGCCCCACTGTCCATCGCTCACACTCCACTTGATTGCAACGGCCTGGCTGCTAAGCGCAACGATAATGTCTTCGATTGACGGCGCAGATTCAAGGCTGGCGCTTCTGAGACTCGGACCACCGTTGAAACAATATGTGGACGCGTGCTCTTTTCTCCAGAGAGCGTCGAGCCACTTCACCGACGAACTTCACGCACGCAGAGGCAAGCAGAGGCAAGCAGAGGGAGGTTTGCTTCCGGACAAAGGCAAAACCGTGAGTCAGGTAGAATCCGTCAGAGCCGACCTCCGCAATATCAAGCAGACCTCCGACCAAGGCTTCCGGGTCTCTCCAAGACCGCCTCATGTCCTTTGACGCGCGCCTCTCGACGACAGCGCTTGTGCTGCGCCTTCGATCAGAAAAACAACTGCGAAGTCTCCGTGCAGAGGTTTGCGTGACCAACGCCATGACAGAGCATCCCAGTCACGTTGCCGTGTCTATAATGACATGTTACATCACAAATGTCCATCAACTGTCCAAGTTGAAGTGGAATTCCAAGTATTCTATATCAAAGGTTACGTCGACCACACCACAATTATCTCCACCCCAAAACAACATAAAGCGCGAAAGGCAAAGGAAACCCAACCATCACTCTGGGCCCTCCTAGATGGCGCCTCGCAAGACCCGCGCATCGACAGCCGCCAAGCGCCGTGCCGTCAGTAACAAGGTGGTCTCTACAAGCGCCACGCAAGAAGAAGAGTTCAAGGATGAAGACCCGGACTCGGAGCTTGTCATGGAACGGCAGACTCAGAATCAGACACCTCGGAAACCCAGAATCAGACGAGCGGAATCAGATATTTTATCAGGCACGTATTTATCAGGAGCTGGACGCAACACGTCCACACTAAGTAAACGACTTAAACAGGTGTGGGAAACGGTGCAAAAGACATCAAGCACACAGCAGCAACAAGAAGACGGAGTGCTGGATGCTCGTGCAGCACAGAAGCTCGGCCTTGTAGCTGTCGAGCTACTGCAGGAGAAGCTGCTGCAACACAAGGACAAACATGTGCGGTCACTTGTGGCCTGCTGCCTGGTGGAAATTCTGCGCGTGTCATCGCCCAACTCGCCTTTCAGCTCCAATGAGGAGTTGTATCGAGCTTTTTAGCTCCTTATTGAGCAACTTCGAGCTCTAGCTCCAGAACAAACCACGACGTCCAGTGATTTACATCATTTTCATGTGCTGGAGAGTCTCGCGACGGTGAAATCGTGTTTACTAGTGGTTGGACTAGATTTTACTAGTGAAGAAGAAGAGGACGTGATGCTGGTGCAGTTATTTCGAGCATTTTTCAACACTCTTGGAGAGGAACACTCAGCTAAGATTGAGAACCTGATGCTGAGCATCATGGTGGCGTGTATTGAGGAGACTGATAACGTGGAGCAACCATTGCTGGATGTGATTTTGAGACCGTTAGTGGGTGCAAATTCTGATGACGTTGAGATGGATGCAGATGGCGAAAGCATTGTGAAGAGAAGCCCGGCTCACATGGCACGGGAATTAATAAGAAGAACGAGTGATCTCCTGCAAAACCCGCTATCGAATTTCTTTAACAACATTTTGATTGATGGCCCCGGCAGATTGGGATCACAGAAGGCGTCGGAACTTAAGGAACACGTGTACACTCTGATTTATGAGGTGCACAAGATTAACCCGTCTATTCTGCTATATGTCCTTCCTAATGTGTGCCTGCAGTTTCAAGTGGATGAGGTTGCCACACGATCAGAGGCAATTGCTCTCATGGGGAAATTATTTGCCTCTTCACACGCGGACTACGGTCACCAGTACATGAAAAACTTCCGTGACTTTTTGGGTCGATTCCGTGATGCAAGTAAGGAAATCCGTCTACAGATGATTAAAGTAAGTGTTCCTATCTGGGAACAAAAGACCGACCTGGCTAATCTTTTGGAGAAAGAGTTAATGTTGCGGCTAAGTGACCCGGAGTGGGAAGTGCGGCAATTGGTGGTGCATGAGTTATGCGATTTCGCAGCGAATTATGTTGACCTCATAAGTGAAGAGTGCCTTCGAGCGGTAGGAGAACGCATGAAAGACAAGAAAGTCGGGCTGAGAAAGGAAACCATGACAGGACTCAGCCAGGTATTTAGTACACATATTTCTTCGTGCTGGGTAGAGGACGAAGAAGAGGAAGACAAATTGCTGTCGCTCAACCATCGCAATATTCCAGCTGCCCACAGCAAGAAACTAGGTTGGATCCCGGATTACGTATTGAAGTGCTACGCATATCCTCAGCAAGAGCTAAAGCTCCGCGTGATTCAACTTCTTGATGACTTTCTTTTACCAAAGGCTTTGTCAGAAAAATCTCGCGCGAACGGACTTCTTTACCTTTTCCACTCGCTGGATGTTACTTCGAAAGAAGCCCTTCGGCGGGTTTTCAGTGAAAGGGCCAAGTGTCAAGAAGTTTGCAAAAACTTTATTGAGTTCAAAGTGCAGCACCGTCACAAGGGGCGTGCAGCTGAAGCCAAAGATGATGCTCTGGAGAAAGCGAAACAGCAGCTTTATGATGGACTATCACCTCTGTTTTCAGATGTCACCAGTCTGAGTAAACTACTTGAGCGGCTCTCGAAGTGGAAGGACCATAGCGTATTCAAGCACATGGGTGAACTGTGCGACTTTTCCAAGAGTCAACGTGAAATCCGTCATGCAAGAGACCAGCTGGTTCGTTGCGTTGGGTCAAAAACCCCATTGGGGGAGTTCCTAAAGAAGTTGTGCCGAAAGCTTTCATTGTTGACGATGAATCAAGCTTCAGTTGCTGCTTTGTTGGAATTCTTGGTTTTAAAGGAAGGACGACCAGCGAGAGAAAACCGCAGTATTATGGACTTGCTTGTGATGGCATCGAATGAGCTCCCAGAATTATTTGCCCCGTTCATCCGCGAAAAGGTTACGACGATTCTGGTCGATAGAAACAATAGATCCACTGCGAATCAATATGGGACGAGTGACGAGGATGACGAAGAGGAACTCGTGCGTAAAGACCCACGAGTGACTCTTGGAGCCTTACATCTTCTCGCCAATTATTCGCGACATTGGGCTGCTTCAATTGACCTTGGAAATGATGCAACAATCGAGGGCGATGACAGTAACACACCTGCTACTGAGTTAGTTGAACAGCTTCATAACTTTTGCCTTGGTGACAGCGATGTCGACGCACAAAACTTTAATACTGCCAAGGAAAGCCGGGCAGCAGAATTGGCAGCATTTACCATATCCCACTTTTATGGGGGAACGACAGAAACGACACAGCTAATCAGCAAGCTGTGCTCGAAGGAGAAGCTTGACTCGCCCAGAAATCCCGGAGCATTGCCAGCGTTACAGAGCTTGGAAGTATTTGCAAAGCGCTGCAGCAATATTTTCGTTGAGGATAGCATGTCTGCTCGTTTATGGACGCACCTGATAGATGATTTGATCGGCAAGGGTAAACAAACTCCAAAATCAGGCACGCCAACTTCTAAAGAGCGCACCCCCAAGGGCAGTAGATCACTTACAACAAAGGTAGCAGAGGTTCGCTGCTTAGCCATTAAGGTTGCCGTGAATCTGCTTGTGTACGGAAGGTCTTCATCGAGCTTTCTAGAAGACAGCTCGAAACTGACCAGTTTGCTGTTTGGAATGTTGCGTTCGAAAGGAATGACTTATGGATCGACTCCTGCTTTAGCTGCTGCTTTCCGTGCCACTGCGTCGTGCGGTATCATGAAACTTATACGCAACCGGCAGCTAGAAGCATCAGTGTCGGTCCCTGAATGGCATTTACTTGGGTTCACTTTGCAGGATTCGAGTGAAGAAGTTCGTCGCAAGTTTTTGAAAAAGCTGAGTTCATACTTGATGAAGCAACCTGTTCAGCATCCACACAAGTATCTCAGCTACTTGGCGTTATCTGCTACAGATTCAAGCACCAGCGTGAAGAAAAATGCACGAAACCTACTGAAGATTGCGGTGGAGCGGATGCGACGCATGTTTGAAGCGACGTCTTCCTGTGAGTCGGATGTGGTCAACTCTCCTAGCCAAACAGGAATGGGATCCCCTTCCATGAGGGCACTCATGGTACCGGAGTATGCGTTGCTTTACGTAATTCATCTTCTGGCGCATCATCCCGAATTTCCAGTTAAGTTGGTGGAGAGAACACCTACTGTCGTGGTATTACACAGCGCTCTATGGACTGATCAATTAGCGTATCTGGGTTTCTTCCTAGACGGACTAGTCTCCGCAAACGCTGCAGCGGCAGACAACATCGCCTTTTTGCTTCAGATTTTGACCAAGGTATCCCAATGCCATGATGTGGCATCCCCTGATGCCGTTAATATTTATCCGCTGATCGACAGCACCGCTGTTTTACTCAAAAAAAAGATCAAGAAGCAGTCGAACTTGAAGCCGTTCCCAGGGAAAATCTTCCTACCTAAGCATCTCTACAGCCCCGGCAGACCTAGTACGCTCGCGACGCCTGGGGGTAGAAAGGAGCCTGAAGCGCCTGAATCGTTGGGAACATCGCGTGGCCCAAGACTCAGCGTACGTATCACCCTGCTCGCTGGTTCTAACTGATTGTACTTGTCCCTCAGTTATAACACATTATGTTCTCGCTTGATCGCAGACCTCACTGTCGCCTATCAAGCCCAAGGACTTTGCTGCGCATTTCATGAAGCTGAATTCTCCTCCTGGAAGCTCCTTGAAAACCTCCATGAATAAGCGCAAACGATCGCTTCTCAAGGCCGTCAATAGAGAGGACTCGGATGCAGAGGAGAAGGAGGACAACAAAGATGACGCAAGGGAATCACCCGTTACACCACCTCGTCGCCAGTCAGTGTTGGGAAAGCGTCGACCAGAGAAAAGAACCTTTGCAGACGACTCGAGTGATAGTGGAACCGAATCGGATACGTTCTTGCAGCGAAGATCGAACCCAGCGTCATCACACTCCAACACGACTCACTCAAATAAGCCACCATCCGCTGCACCATCACTGCTTTCGGTGAATTCACGACAAGTGGACGTGATTATTGAGGAGAAGGAGAACGAGCAGACCGATGGTCGAGCAAAGAAGCGCATGATAAGTAAGAAGTTACAGCTGAAGGTTTGATAAACTACGAGAAGGTAAGACTTTATCTACACATGAATTGAGCCAGGGACCGAACGTTCATAATTTGTTTGCTTGCCAGCCTAGGTTGCGGTCGGCTCGACGCCGTGAAGAAGAGTGAGCAGTGGATATTTCCAGGACAGCAAACGGCATAGCGTGATGCCATTTTATTTTATTCGCCGTAGGCACGCCGTCAAGACTTACATTTCGCTCTGTGCAATGTATTCACGTGTTTTTTTGCGGTGTGCTGATTTGGTGGAGTCATGTTGCCCATCTTGACGAATGCTAACACGTCTCTACAACTTTACAATGCAGGAAAGTCTCTTCAAGAGAGGGAATGCACGTCGGACTGGAGATCGATAATGGGATGAGGTGCGTAGATTTGATAAATACTGAGGCTCTACGTGTACTTTACGAAAGCAGGAAATCGACACTGTGGCGAGGATCTACTGCTGATTGCTGAGCAGGGCAGTGAAGATCATCCTGGACGTTGTACGACTGTCGAATATCTTCGGCAGTGCTGCGAATTTGGCCGGTTTTAGAGATGTTGGCGTCGGCGAGGATGCAAGCAGCATCAACGAGTGATACTAGAGCGCTTAGAGCACTGACGAGGTCCCAGTCGGCGCTGAACCACGTGACGATGCCGTTGGCGTCGAACTCGAAGCGGTACTGGACTGGTACGACGAGCATGGAGCCGATGACCTTCTGAAGCAGATCAACATTGTTACGGAGCGCCGGATACAGCGTGATCACCCCATCCCGACGACAGCTGATATGGAAATTAGTGTCCGCGACGACGACTGTGGAGTCCACCATGGTGGACACGTTCACGGAAATGAGCTCGTACCGACTGTAAACGAAAAAATCGCTGAAGCGTTTCCAGAGCATGATGACAGTCTCGACGCCTGCGTAGTCCGGTCCTATCGTCTGCGCTGTCATGATGGAGCGGAGGAACTGTTCCTGCTGCCCCAAGTTATATGGTGAGAGTCCGTACTCAAAGAGCCGAAAGTACTCCATGGTGAGGCGGGCTGGCACTCCAGCGTCAGTGCCGCGTGAGCTGAAGCAGTTGCGGTTGACGAGCAATTTCTGGCGTTTGTGATTGAGCTGCTCGATCTCGGCGAGCAGGTGCTGCACGTCGTTGGTGAGCGCGATCATTTTCTCCTTTTGCTTGGCACGGTGGCGGCGTTGATGGAACTTGTACTGTTGGCGTCGGCGCAGAACCTTTTCGTCGACTTCAGCTTCTTGGGTGTGTTTGGGGCGCGTGGGTGGTTTGCCATGGGCTGATGGAGGCACGATGGTCATTACACCTGCAACAGCGGCCATTGCTGATGATTTGTTGTGTGGACTGTTGGTTGTGCTTGGAGACGGTGAGAGACAAAATGAGCGTGTTCACCGTCTACGCGAATGGCAAGCGTGTTGGGAAGCTCAGCTGTTGCCAGGCTGTTGTCGGTTGTCGAATGCCCTGAAGGCTGGGACTTTGACAGAGTGGGTTGGATAGCCGCACTTCATGGATGATGGGGCAGGGTTTCGGCGCAGCATAGTGAAATCAAGACAATGCGATATGTGTCGTAAAGGCTCAATATGGGGGCGTTACTATTGGACTACGAAACGTGCAGAGTGCACTGATTACACTCGCTGTTTGTATACGAATTATCCCGCGAATCCCCGAATTTGGTTTTGTTTCCCGAGTTTGCGTGATATTTGGCATCCAAACAAAACAATCTGGGTAAGCTTACCCGAAAATGGTCATCTTGGACACAAGAGTCTCTCGCAAGAATAGCTGAAGGTAGCATCGTCCCAAGAGACCTGACTGCCGTCGCAACCAACTGTTCGCAGGAAGCTTCTCAGTCCAGGGGGGCAAGTGAGTCAACGGTTTGAATGAGTCAAGGTTGTTTCGGTTTTCACGCAGTCGAGTGAAATTTCAGCAAGACAGCTAACTATGCTATCGAGTGGAAGACACCTTTGCTCTCTTGCAAATTTCCCTTCTGCTGGATTTCAGCGAGATTCTCACGCTGCAAAGTTAACACGAAGGTGGCGAGGATTGTGAGGCACTTTCCACTGTCAAATGTGGACGTCATCCCGGTTGCAAAGACGCGCGAGAATCTCACTCTAGTGCCATCCGCTAGGAATTGATTTCGCGGCACGATCTGGTTGAGCGTGGAGGGCTCGGCGAAGTCGGCGAGCTTCGGTTAGCAGCAGCAGGCACACTGTTAGATTACGATGGAGCAACATGTACTAATATTCTGCTCCCGCTCGAAATGTGGACAACAATGCGATGAGAACTTCAAAGCAATTTGCTTTGAAGTTGGACTGAAGGTCGCCGGCGGACGCTTTCGGTGCGCAAAGCGAGGTCACCACACCGAAAGGAGGCAGTCTTCGTGCGTTCGTCATCACACATGGACCTTTTATCATGAGGGAAAAGCACGATGTCCAAAGGTTAGGGAACACAATATTTTAGCGTGTCGGCAAACTGATCCACATTTTGACAGCGCAGACGCACATGAGGCCGTGGAAGTGCCCAGTGGTGGACGCTGGTGGCTATTCGATGGGCGCTGCACTGAGTCAGGTGCACTAGTTGACTCGATAGCGTGTCTACAAAGTGGGAGCAACTGACTCATCCAGGGCAAAATTTGGCAGCAAAGCGTGCCTCGACTCATGCAGGGAATCACGTCGGATATGCCTTTGACTCAACCGCTTCTTCAATTTGTGCTGGCTCGCTTGCTGGTTTGCTCGCGCGTTTGTAACACGGCATCATCATGGTCAACTTTGGTTTGGTGTGCGTTCTAAAGCTGACTCGATCGGCGCGATGAGTCAGTTCGGAGTCCGAGCGCGTGCCACACAGAGAGCCGCTTTGACTGAAGCTCTTGATGTGCATCGAATTTTTAGCGGAGACTACGACAGCTCGAACGTGTGTTTACGAATGGATTCGGGTTCTCCACCGAGATTACTTCGTTGGGAATCGTTGCATCTGCTTGTTTGCTGGTTCGGCAACTGGTTCATATGGCACGGACGGCTGATTATAAGGTTGCTAGTCGAGGTGATGGTCTCGCAATCCCGTCCAAGTTCAATCGTGATTGCTTTCTCCGTGCTACGACGACACGACTTTAACAACGTGTGCTTGTTGCAGAGCAGCGGTACATGCTGCGATGAGCTTCATACCCCACCACCTGAAGCTGCTGCTCGACTTCGCCCAACTCGTGTCTCGATATCAGCACCAATGCAGCAGCTCATATCGTTTCGATGTTAGGCCATTCGACGGTGGCGTTCGCCGCCTCTGACTCATGCAAGTCGCTGAGTCAGTCTGGCCCATCCACCACAAACCCGCATGGCCGCTTGAAACGTCCACCTCTGGCAACACTGTGTCGCGTAGCCAGCCAGCCAAACAAGCGGCTGTCCCCGTTCCCTCCACTGTCATTTTCCTTGGTCTCTGCACGCTTGTCGTGTCGCTCCACTGCTGGATCAAACCACCGCCTCCCCGAAATCTCCACATCTCGTTCGCGCTCCTTACAGCCTTCAAGAAGACGAAGAAGCAGAGTCCGATCCCTTACGCCATCGACACCCCGCGGTCTCGAGTGACGTCAGCTGCTTAACGACTACCATGAGTCAGAACGCCGCAGGTAACAGCAAAGGGAAGGGCAAGGCCCGTGCCGGCACCACAGACGACCAAGTGGACGAAAAAGTGCTACGACGTCGTCTCCAGTACAAACTCCATCAACGTCGACATCGCGCCAAGCAGAAACAAAAAGCTGCCACCCTCGAACTTGAGGTGCAGACCTTGGCGGCCGAAGTCGAGACGCTCAGCCAGAAACGCCAAAAACTTCTGGTGGACTACAATTTTTTCGCGTCGAGGGGCACGGCCGGGGGTGTTCCTGCCCGCGTAGCCATGGAATACTTTCGGCTGTTCCAGGTCGGCGCATCTCCGCTGCATATCGATCAGCAGGAGCAATTCTTACGTGCAGTCATGACAAATGAGACCGAAGGACCAGATTACGTGGGTGTCGACACCGTCGTGACTCAATGGCGGCGATACTGCAACTTCTTCGCCTACACGCGGTACCAGGTCTTGGCCATCAACGTCACGACGGTCGGGGAGCTCACGGTTGTCGTGGTTGACTCCATCTTCAGTATCCGTGCCCGGCGAGATGGCATCGTGACGCTCTATCCGGCGCTTAATTGCGACCTGGAACTCACACAGAAGCTGTCGGGCAACATCATCAACATCCACGGCAAGTACCGCTTCACGTTCGACGCGACTGGAGTCATCACGTGGTTCAGCGCCGAGTGGGACCTCATTGACGCCCTGCAACGTGCACTGGGCGACCTCGTTGATGTCTCCACGATGCTTCTGGGAGCCAACATCTCGTCGTCTACGGGGCAGATCAAGGTAGAAGACACTTGCACACACGAGACCAAGCGTCAAGTCGACCCGCGACACAATGTAGACTTCTTGCTCTCGTAGACCTGCCTGTATTTATGCCTTAATGGTCTAATCTCAAGTCTTGAGCCTTGATCCTCCCGTCGTTGCTCACGGCTGTCTAGTGTCTTGGTGTCTGCAAAGTCGGACGCTCGAATTCGTTGGACATCTTCGTCCTAGACGAGTGGGACCCACAACCAACAACGACGTTGCAGAGAGACCCGGAGTCATGCGTCCAGCCGTTCGTGGCTCGACGAAGCGAACGAAAGCCGACCAGCTTGAATTTGCGTGCGTGCCTCACGATGCTGAGGTCCCAAGACCTCACACTGGACACAACGACATCTTATTGCCGTACTGGAGGCGACTGCTACAAATTTTACAGACAGAGCTCTCCTGCTTATGCTGCCATGACGATGTGCGAGTGATCTGCACTACTTGGTTAGTATTTTCCGTCACGATTCGTGGCCAGTAATGAGTTATCGTTCAATCACAGCAAGGCTGCAGCGCTTTGCTATCAGCGCTTTGCTATCTACGTCGTATATAAGCATAAGCATGCAATGGCTAACCGTGTAGGAAGGTCGCATCATATCTGGAGGTTTCAGTGAGGCCGACCACGACACTAAGTTGAATAGCTTCAACGTCTTCAAGACGGATCATGAATGACAAGGAACAGCTAGCCGCAAAGGAACGGTAAAACGCATGGTAGTGTTTCATGAATAAGTACGCTACACCTACACAACAGTGATGGTGCCGCTTCCGAGGTCGATGCGACCACCTTTGGTGAGCTGCACCACGTTCTGCAGTGAACCGAGTACTCGTCGTAGCGTCTCCAGTAGCTGCACACTCATCTTGAGACTTTTCACGTAGCCCGTATGACCCACGACGAACGTGTACGTGCCAGCGACGCCGGTGGTGCCAGTCACAAGTGGCTGCACGAGCTCTGGATCCACTTGACCCGTCTTGAGACTGGGGAACAACATGCCGATGGTCTGACGATGGCAACGGAGGTAGAACATGACCTCGACCTCCACCATGACGGACTGGTCTCCGATGTTCTGGGTCTTCCAGACCTGCGGCTCCAGTTCGCATAGTGCAAAGTGCTGGCCGTACAGTCGCCACTGCTGCACGAAGGCGTCGGCGCCTCGAAGGTCGACGCCTTCGACGTCTGCAGCCAGAATGGAGCGTAGGAATTGCTCCTGCAATCCAGCCAACTGCAGTGAATAGCCGTTCTGGTACACACGGAAGAACTGCATGACGACGGACCGGGCGTGGTCCGATAGCGACCCGTTCAGGTGTTGCAGCTGTTGTCGCCGTTGGGTCTCGGCATTAGCCGCTGCCACCTTGCAGCGATGCAGGTCTCGATACAGCCGCGTGATCTTGGTTTGGAGACTCTGTACGTCGTGTTCGAGCGACCGGATCTTCTCTTCGCGTTTGGCGCGGTGTTTGCGCTGGTACAGGCGGTCCTGGAGGCGTTTTTCATGACGCGCATGGCGCTTCTCGGTCAGGTTGGTGGTGGCCAGCACTTTCGCGTTGGCCCTCGCCAGCGCGAATTGGAGCTCCTGGAAGCAGCAATCGACCGGGGCCACAAGTGCCATGGTTGAAGTTGTTAGCGCAGAGTGTTTTGGAGAGTGAGGCCAACATGCCCAGTGCGAAGGGTTCCCTGGCCTTTCGACACTAAAACGACAGAAGGATGACGCGGTGTCTTTGCTAACCGTTGAGCCGAGAGTCCAGCGTGCGGTAGTCAAACGGCCCGAGTTTTGACGACGGCGTCTTGACGCCACGTCAACGAAGCGAGCACGGCAGCCAGAGCCGCGTCGACCAGGCATGTATGCACGAAGACTCGAAGCTTTCACGGTCGCGCGTCGCGAGGCGTCAAAGGACCATAGAGACGTCGAAGGGGCTTAGTCGTAACGGCGGTGCGGTACCTACTTCCCTGACGAACGGGACGATGGATGCCGAACACTGGAGTGTGACGTAACGTTATCGCGCCTGCAGTTGCTCGAGCGTTCCTTCAGTCCAGATGCAAGCAAATAGTCAGTCTGACCTGGAGGACCCGTCGCGACAACTCCTTCCTGAACACCCCTCGCAGTACAATTGCGGTACCCAACTGTGCCAAGCAAGTCACTTCAACGTCGACGGCCAATGACAAGCTACTTCGCAAGTCAAGCGATTTGCTGTGCGGTATGATCGGTGCAGACGGAGACGGCAACGGCGACGCGATCAGTAGTCCCGTCATATGACGCTCGCTGTTCTGGACGTATTCGATCGGGCCACTGCCTCGACTACAGCAAGCGTTTCTTGCTCTCATTTGCGACCAGTTGTGGATGCGCACACGACCCGTACCATTTCGCTGCTTGCCACGTCAATGCCTTGCAACAATGAGCGCTCGTCCATACCGACAAAATTCTCTTGACGACCATGTTGCCTGTAGAGCGATCACAACTGAGTCAGAGTTGAAGCATTCTTATGGTCATCACGACGGTGACTCGAACGCACGTCGACAATTGGCTGGTCATGTTGAAGTTGTCCGTTACGAGGTCTGTCCCTATGAATATCGCCTAGTAGTGCTAGTGTGCAAGTTTCGCTGCCATGCCTCGCAAGAAGAGTCTTCGCAACAATCGTCCAGAGCTGTTCCACTTGAGTTTCAAGCTTCGTGGTGGTGCTCAGCTCGGGAAAGCAGTCAAAGGTCGAAGCAAAGATGGCAAAGGCAAGAAAGACGGCGGTCGAGAGACTTCGGAGGAAGAACGGAGACTGCAAGAGTCGATTCGACGGATGGAGATGAACGACTACTTGAAGCGCCTCACAGTGTCCAAGAAAGCTCTGTTGCACGAGTTCATGGCCAAGGAGGAGCGGATCTCACGCATGAACAAGCTCAAGATCCAGAACCATTGGCGCAAGATCATGAGACTTGTCAAAGTGGAGGCGCTGCGTAAAGAAGTGGAAGTGCGGTCTCAGAACCACGAGCGTGACGTCGACCGCAAGGATGCTCTTATCCAGATGCTCGATCGAGACTTGGAAGAGGCAGAAGAGCAGTTCCAAATGGCTTTACGTGCTCATCTTCTCAACGTGGACGAGCTCATCGACCTGCAAGATGAGCGACTACTAGGTCTCGAGAAGGAGTTTGAAGCAGATTTACGCGAACTGGAGCATGAATTCCAGACCGAAAAGAACAAACTCGTGGCTCAACATACAATGGAACGTAGTGAGTTGCAACGAATCATGCATGCTGTAGATCAACAGGAGAAGGAACGAGAAGCTGACGCAAAGCAAGAACATGAACAATTACGTGAAGAGATCCGAAACAAAAATTTGGAAGACATTAACGTGCTACGGATCACACTGGACAGCAGCATTGAGGAGTTGGAACAGCATTTCGAGACGGCACATCTTAACTACCTCCAAAACACGGACCAACGCACACAAGACTTTAAGTATCTCACGGCGAAAGACCAAGATCTGTCACGCGATATCGAGCTGAAAATCCGCAAGATCGAACGTCTCCAACAAAGTCTCGCGTTGTGGAGAACCAAAATCGCCCAGAATGTTCGTGAATGCTCCGAACGCAACAAAGCTCTTGAAGAGGAAAAGGCTGCTATATCACACCATTTCCAGACACTCAAGGCTAAGATGAATCGCATGCGTGAAGACCAACGACGTCGACTGGCTGATCTTTCACAAGGAGCTCGCCAAGCTGCTAAAAAGCTTGATACTCATTTGCAACTAAGTGAACGGATTCTGCAGCTAGGCGAACTTGTACGCAAACTTGAGACCGAACGAGAGCGGGTACTGCCATTTTATCACTCCACACTGGCAGATGAGCGAGAAGCCAACGAACTCACGGAAAGTGTACGCCTTGCCATGCGTACCGAACACGGTCGAGAAGAAGAGGAAGCGCTGCAGATGCTCGATTTCCAGCCACAAGGATTGCAAAACGGTGTCCTCGTCAGTGAGTGGGAATACCTCGATCTCTTCTGGAAACGCCACAACAAGGTGTTACTTGATGAATTGGCACTGCGTCGCGAAAAAGAGCGAGTTGCAAATGAAAACCGCGAGCTCCAGACAATTCTACAGCAATATCTCGCCGGTATCTCCGTGAGCCCCACTGTACTCGACGGAGCTAATCCTTTGCTTGTAGTCAACGGACGCCTGAGACTGCATCAACCTGCGCTGGGTGAAGACGGCAAACCTCGACGCAAACCTGTCATCGATGCGAATCACATGGTCGAAACGAACAGAGTGTCGCGGTGAAAAGCAGAATTGGTAGGTCTGTGACCTAGTGTATTACTTCGAAGTATAATACACAACACGAGGTTAGTTCTCGTCGGTCTTGTGTCGTTGCTTCTCCAGTACTTCATGGGCTTCGCGTAGTAGTTTCTTAGCGTGTGGCACACGTTTGCGAATGATACCATGTCCATCGACAAACGTCGCACCATCGGCTGTTCTTGACGAGACCTCGGAGACCAAAGCTCTCAGTCCAAAGTACAGCACCTCCATCTCTCCAGGCCCTTCGCAAATAAGCATCAACTCGCGCATAACTCCTCCTTCATGGTATGTAACAACCACAGCATGAGACGTATCTCCTGCGCATTCTCTTTGCGCTGCTCCATCTTCCGATCCAATTAGGCTCATACGTCGCAGTAAACTCGGTCCTTTCGTAGCTAAAGGCGTCTCCATTGTCACGTCTTTCACGTCTGTAAAAGCCATTGCATTAGTTTTCGTAGCAACCAACGAGCTCCAACGCAATTCCGACGCGATCGAGTCCAATCGAAAGAGCCTCCAAACTGGAAGTTTATTCCTTGAACGGAGCTTCCGTAGCGGTACACCAGCTAGCATTGTAGCGAGAAAATATGCCAGACGTAGTGCAGGGTCCTCCACCAAGGCTAATTCCTCAAGTGCCAGTCGGTCGTCGTAGAGCTGTTGCAGTCCTTGGGTAGTTGCACTATCAGGTACGGCCGACTCTGCTAGCAACAACGCATGCTCAGCGCGTATGAGGAACATTCGGAAGCAGCGCTGTATTTTCATAGCAGCAACATGACGCGTTTGAAACTCTCGCACCTCCACGTACTGCCGCACAATATCGAGTCGAGCTTCTATTGTGCGATACCTGGCTTTTGCTGCAACCATTTGAGAGAATGCAGGGTCTTCTAGCTTCTGCCGAATTCGCGCTCGTCGCATTGCTCTCCTCGCAAGAAAACCCCTCACCAAACGCTGGATAAAGATTGCTAATGTAGCAGGATCACAAGCTGGTTGGCCGTAGATGGAAGGCGATTGCCGTCGAATTGCGGGGCCACCACCATAGATGAGGTGCCAGTATCTCCACGTACTGCCATTCACACAGCGATAGTGTTTTGCAGGCACAAGATCTTCTTTCGGGTGACGTGAAGTTGCTTCAAGCAAATTATGGTTCGTGATCGGTCCAGGAGGGAGTTTGTGAGTCGTGACAAACCGCTTCCACGACGAGATCCAGCTACTTTGCACAACGAAGAAGATATTCTCCGCACTTCTGCTTGCTCGAGACAAAATGTCAACTGCTAGAGCTTCTTCTTCTCCTCGAACACGAGTCACGTCAATTTCGAGAAACGCCATTACTTCTAGTGAAAAAGCTCCACGAGCAGCTAGCAATGTCGTTACTCGTTGCAAGTAACAAGCGAGTCTTTGAGCCCGTTCTGTCGGTGGCATCTTCAACGCGTACACCCAGTTCCGCTCCGGTAGTTGAGGCATCACGGGTAGTTTGGCTTCAAGTAAAGAGTGAAGTGCTAGGAATTCGCTGTATCGCCGACGAACAACGTGGCGCCGAAAACAATAGTGCACTTGAAGCACAAAATTTGTGTAGGGTAGATGACCTGCTTTCTGTGCTCTCTCCATGGACGTGATAGTCACGTCGAGCATGGCACTTGCACGTTCCTTGCTCTCATGATCTTGAGGATCCAGTGGACGTAACTTGGGGAGTAAATCTTCTGCTCGATACTCCACCCCACTGAGCAATGGCAGTGAACACAAAAAGCGGTAAGCTACTGTCTGACGTTGGAAACGTTGGTCTCCATCGTCCATTGCATTGCCCTTGACAGTTGAATCGCTGGTCTCACTTGAGCTCAACACTCGGTTGAGACAGAGAGTTCGAAAACGGGAGACAACCTGGTCTTCTGACGCTCCCACTGGAAGCTGCAGCTCTTGGAACGCACATGCCGTCACCTCCTTCACCTTCGCTATTGGTAGCACAGTCATAAACACACAATTGAGATCTTCAGGATGCACGAGCAAAGATCCGAAGCGACGCAACGTCACGTGTGACGAGATCGTCAATGTGGCTACATTTGCTTCAACATGGGCCCGTCGGGTACCAGATCCCTACCTTGTTTGCTTCTAGACCAGCTTTGCACTTGTTACTTGGTCTCGTCATCGATTTCGAGCACGGTACGGATTTCTGCGGGTGTATGTTGCAGTACAACACGACGGCTGCGCTCAGCTGACGACCACGAGGAGGACGACACGGACTCACTGCCAGGGATGTAGCCGTTCCTTGCGTCGAACACGAACTCGTAGATGAACGCGTACGTTCCAGCCAATGTCGCTGATGTGAGCGCACGCACTTTATCTGAGAGTGCGGGCTGCGCGAGGCTATCCAGCTGAGGGAACATGAGCGTCATGAGAGCTGCACAGTAATCGCCCATGACTCGCGTGACCGTGTCGCCGTCCAGTCCTGGGGTATCCGCTGGCGAAGAACTGGGCTCCATTGCTACAGCTGCGTGGCTTTGTTGGAACTCCTGGATGTGCTGAAGCAAGCCAGTAACACGGCATCGATCCATCACGCGCGTAGCCTGCAGCTCACTCAGGTCTCGCAGCCAACGGTCCAAGTCGCTGCCCATTTCCGCATGCCACTTTACCACTTCAGAGAACCGGGCGAGTGGAGCTTGCAGACAACTGAAGTTGTTGATACGGAAGACTAGTGCGTCTACAGGGTCTAGACCTGTCACGCTGCGCTGGCACATGAGCTCGACTGCCGGCAGGACTCCATCAAACAGCGGCGCCAGATCTGCCTCCTTTTCTTGCTCTGGTAGCAGCGAAGTTTGGAAGACTTCAAGCAGTGCCACCAGGCGATGGGAGACGTCCAGCGTAACGTGTGTAGCAGCAAGACTGGCAGCGTAGTCCTGGGCCGAGGCTGCTACCGTGTCTACAAGCTGCTGGAACTGGCGGTGGAACGCTTCATTTGCGGCTTCACGGCAATGACGAAGAGCACGCGCAACGTCAGCGTGAGTGACGAGTTGGTCGAACTTGTGATGGTAGAAAGCCAGCAGATGGACAAGTTTGTAGGCGATCACGATGCCGTGCGGAGAACTGAGAGTTTGTTCAACGCGTACTTGTAGCGGCCTCGAAACGCCATCAAACGCTCGACCAACCATGGACGTGCAGATTTCCTCTGCTGAACCATTGACACTCCCTTGAATTTTTTCAGTTGGCAGCAAGTTGTCTCCCGCTTCAACAGTAGCGTCCGGTGTCTCCTCCACATGCGAAGAATCTGGAGCGACAGAAGGACTGAATTGAACGTCACCATCGAAGAGCACACGGAAAAACTCGCTTTCCGTAGCAATAGCCTGATGAACCCACGCCAACATATCACCACAGTACCGGACAGGGTCGTGTGCGTGCATCTCTATTGGTCTTGGGATACCGTTCGGGCCTCCCACCGTCAATGCCATAATAAAGCGTCGAACGATCAAAGAACGTCGTGACGCTGTCAGACACTCCTTGCAGTAGCTACAACCACAAACTTGTCAGCACGTGACTATCTCAGCCCCAAAACAAAAACTGTTCCTACTTGTAGAACTCTGCACGATCACTCAACAGTCCAATGGCTCGATGCAACATGTTGCTCGGCTCTCCGTCCACTTCTGCACATTTCTTGGCTGTCCATTGATACAATCTCTCAAACCCAGCTTCCTGGTACTTGCCCACGGCATCCAGCAGCTCCAATCTAGAAGTTCACATTTAGAACATCAGAATCTCGACCTCGACCTCATCAAACTCAACTCACGCGCAATTGACTTCCCCAGTGGCCACCAACTCCTTGCACTCAATTTTCACCTGCTGCACTCGTTCTAAAGTATTGAAAAACGTGTCCATGTCTTCATCTACCAACTGTTCTGCATACAACACGCGCACTTCGTCTTCTGTTAACTGATAGCGATCTAGAAACGCTTTTGCTTGTTTCCATTCGCTCTGCACGAAATCCCTACGAAAGTTTAGAATTTAGAACGTTCTAAATTGCCAACCAACATGCAGGTCTCTCAAACCTTTTATCACTCAACGCTGCTGCTTCCGTCTGCACTTGTTGGGTCTCTCTCTTCGTGGTCTCTAGAAATTTATGCACTTGATCACATTTGACATCCAGCGCATCCACTTGGTCTGCCAAAGTTGATACTTGCTCCAACGTGGCCTCCAGCCCGTCGAGCGCCTTCTGAGCCAGCGCCAACTGCTGCTGCTCCAGACTCGAGCGAAGGTTCCGTCGTAGCGTGGCCAGCGTGGGCAGCTCCGAGCCTGCGTCCAGCTGCACGATCGAGGCTTGGTCCGTCACTAACGTACGTAGAAGTGCCTTAGTGGCTTCCAGCTCCGCACGGGAGCCCAGGAGCTTCTGAACGCGCGTCTGCAGCGCTGCAGGTGTCGCCATGACGGTACTATCGATGGTGGTTTTTTAAAATTGATAATTTGGTTTCTCCAATTTGATGAGCAATTGATGGATTCTCCTATTTTATACACAACCGACCAGCCAATGAAATCGCGCCGTTGGTGATCTTTTGCTTCAAGTAACGTTTCAGTTCGCGTGCTGGCAACTGTAAATTGTTGCACTGTTTGACGAATTTGGGTCTCAATCGAATATGTCCCGATGAGACCAGCCGCTTGCCTAACTTTGTTGAGAATGCAACGAAGTTGCCGTTCAGTTGCCTGTTGCAGTCCAGAAACCAAAGTTAGGACGTAGATGCATCTCACGTGAAAAGAACAGAGGACTCGAGCGTGGTAGCAACTTTTTTCTTACTACGGCGCCATGCGAACCGTGTCCTCCCTTTTGCGACCGTAGTAACATGTCTGCGTAGTAACAAGTGGATCTTACTACGAGGCCTGCGAGACTCGAGGCTGCTTCTCGTGGTTAGTGAACCCGTCCCATCTGTAGAGAAGAAATCACACGCCCCATCGTAGTAACAAAACTACTGACGCTCTGCGTGTCAAGGTCTCAACGCAACAGGACGGCGAATGCGGTTGTTCTTATTACAGTGCTCGATCACTTAAGCGATGCTGGTGTCGGACTCAATCGTTGTCATGATCAAAGAATAGACCAAACGAGCTCGACGAGCCAACTCCAGGCTTCGTATGTCCCGTCGTGGTCGTCACCACTAGGTATATCACTTTACAATAAAAACACGCGACCAGTGTGTTCAGAGGCCGGCTGCGTTTAACATCTTCTTGATGAAGCCCTTGCAATTGTGCGTTCATCGGGATGTTCGGTTCGAGCATTGGTCGACCAACAGAAACACGAGACGCTCGACTATCGGGCTCGGAGACACGGAATTAGGAGTGCGACCGGGGCCTCGAATGCAGCAACTGTAGTCTGCTAGTGCTATTCTCAAAGACGGCGCCTTCGTCAAGTACAACAAAGCGGAACGTTTGCACTGTGCGTTGACCCCTTCCCATCGGTCGGCCACAGCGACGCAAACCTCATTTACGAAAACGCTCCGAGCACGTAACGGGTTCGTCATTTTCCAACTACAACGATGACAGTTGTGGCCCCGGTCGATTGCTGCTTCCAGGAGCTCCAATTCGCACTGGCGAGGGCCAACGCGAAGGTGCTGGCCACCACCAACCTGACCGAGAAGCGGGCCATGCGCGTCATGAAAAAACGCCTCCAGGACCGCCTGTACCAGCGCAAACACCGCGCCAAACGCGAAGAGAAGATCCGGTCGCTCGAACACGACGTGCAGAGTCTCCAAACCAAGATCGCGCGGCTCTATCGAGACCTGCATCGCTGCAAGGTGACAGCGGCTAATGCCGAGACCCAACGGCGACAGCAGCTACAACACCCGAACGGGTCGCTATCGGACCACGCCCGGTCCGTCGTCATGCAGTTCTTCCGCGTGTACCAGAACGGCTATTCACTGCAGTTGGCTGGACTGCAGGAGCAATTCCTACGCTCCATTCTGGCTGCAGACGTCGAAGGCGTCGACCTTCGAGGCGCCGACGCCTTCGTGCAGCAGTGGCGACTGTACGGCCAGCACTTTGCGCTGTGCGAACTGGAGCCACAGGTCTGGAAGACCCAGAACATCGGAGACCAGTCCGTCATGGTGGAGGTCGAGGTCATGTTCTACCTCCGTTGCCATCGCCAGACCATCGGCATGTTGTTCCCCAGTCTCAAGACCGGACAAGTGGATCCAGAGCTCGTGCAGCCACTTGTGACTGGCACCACCGGCGTCGCTGGCACGTACACGTTCGTCGTGGGTCATACGGGCTACGTGAAAAGTCTCAAGATGAGTCTGCAGCTACTGGAGACGCTACGACGAGTACTCGGTTCACTGCAGAACGTGGTGCAGCTCACCAAAGGTGGTCGCATCGACCTCGGAAGCGGCACCATCACTGTTGTGTAGGTGTAGCGTACTTATTCATGAAACACTACCATGCGTTTTACCGTTCCTTTGCGGCTAGCTGTTCCTTGTCATTCATGATCCGTCTTGAAGACGTTGAAGCTATTCAACTTAGTGTCGTGGTCGGCCTCACTGAAACCTTTAGATATGATGCGACCTTCCTACACGGTTAGCCATTGCATGCTTATGCTTATATACGACGTAGATAGCAAAGCGCTGATAGCAAAGCGCTGCAGCCTTGCTGTGATTGAACGATAACTTATTACTGGCCACGAATCGTGACGGAAAATACTAACCAAGTAGTGCAGATCACTCGCACATCGTCATGGCAGCATAAGCAGGAGAGCTCTGTCTGTAAAGTTTGTAGCAGTCGCCTCCAGTACGGCAATAAGATGTCGTTGTGTCCAGTGTGAGGTCTTGGGACCTCAGCATCGTGAGGCACGCACGCAAATTCAAGCTGGTCGGCTTTCGTTCGCTTCGTCGAGCCACGAACGGCTGGACGCATGACTCCGGGTCTCTCTGCAACGTCGTTGTTGGTTGTGGGTCCCACTCGTCTAGGACGAAGATGTCCAGCGAATTCGAGCGTCCGACTTTGCAGACACCAAGACACTAGACAGCCGTGAGCAACGACGGGAGGATCAAGGCTCAAGACTTGAGATTAGACCATTAAGGCATAAATACAGGCAGGTCTACGAGAGCAAGAAGTCATGTTTCTCTAAAATGGACACCTGATGACTTCTTGCATCCTTGGAAAAGAACATGAGTGGTAATATCCGTCTGAACAACTCAATAATGCTCCGTTGTACTACTTCGCACTGTGCAACGTAGCGAACGACGTCGCTGTCAAATGGGGTATATAAAATGACGCGTTGCAGATATTACAGTCGAAGGGCAATTATTGCCACAACGAACCCATTTCTTGACTTCGACACGACTTGACACTTCTCGCCTGACTACAAGGTGTTGATAGTTTTTCCATTTAATGGCAAAATGCAAAATGGACACAAACCAACTTTTCATTGCTACCCGCTGTCAACAAATGCCTACCCAATACTTTGTCCGTGGATCCAGAAAGAAAGAGAGAAGAGGTTTTCCCCATCAGGCACTACCGTAATCTCGTTGAACACAGTTTGGCTTCGAAACACAACGAGGCGGTCAGCCTTTGGGTAAATTTGCCGCACTGGAGCGTTCTCGCTCAGACTTGTTCGCAACCGAAGACTAGTCTGCTTCTCTTCTACAACATGCGAGTCAACTGCGTTGAAAAAGTAGATGCACGTTAGCTTGAAGCCGTTGTCCTTGTCACCAACTCCGCAATCTAAACGGAGAGGCTGGTGATGTCTGGCTGGTAATTGTTGAACGGCAGTGCAATGCACAAATTGGGCACACAGTTTGGCCCTTTCTGGTCGCTTCCTGTTGATTTCGTAGGGTAGGGCATGCAACTTCTCGATCAGCTCAGCTAAAGCAGGATACTCTGTCGTGCAGTCTTGGTGCTCAACGAAGCGCAGTTTCGCCCCCGGCAAATTTTCCGTTTGATTCCCAGAATTTTGCCGACTAAGCACATGCTTGGCATCGACGTTTGGAGCTGTTGCCACTAATAACCCGTTCTTGGCCATTCTGAACACGTCGTTGAGTAGCAATTGCGTCCATTCCTCACCCATGAACTCATCCATGGCTGCCATGCCACAAAGGTCATTCTTTTCAACCAGCAATTCATCAAGAAACTCATCATCCAATTGATCCCATGTGGCAAAGTCCGAATTTGGGTCTGCAAGCAACCTTGCATCATTTGCCAGTTTCACATGTTTTTGGTAATTCACTCGATGCACCATTGCAAGAACTTCTCTGCCAAACGCTTCTTGCAACACCTGCGGAATGAGCATTTGTTCCGTTGCCAGATCCATCACATCTCCCTGTTCTGCACCTCGTTTTTTTACATTCGTCAAAACATTTGCTGCTTTTGCTTGAACCTTTGGCATTAATGCCAGCAACTCCTGCTCGTACCACGGATCTTCCAACAATGCTTGCAAATTATTCGGGGCATGGACAAGTTGCTCCTTTGGAATTCCAGGATAAATTAGTCTCTGAAATTCATCCTCTTGCAACAATTTTGCAAATACTCCATCATCCAGCACAACACTTTCTCCGCGACTATTAATTCCTCGTTTGTTGCATCCATCCAGCAACCTTTTCAACATCAATTTCCACGATCGTTGTGTCGTGTCTTGATTCATATCCTCCTTCTCAGAGTAAATGGAAGATTTGACTTTCCCAGACAAAAAACCTTTTTTCACGGCCTTCTTGTCCATTTTCCCTTGTAGAATTTTTACCTTTGTTGCCGCTTTCTTCCCTTCAACCGATTTGCCATCCAGATGCAACACTTTTTCATAAGCGGCAATTGCTTCATCCCATTTTTGCAATGACTCACACGCAGCTGCTTTTCTCAGATAACCTTTCATCCAATTGGGAGATAACTCAATGGCCTTGTTTGCATCGTCCAAAGCTTGAAGAAACTCTTGCAAGTGAAAACAAGCAGCCGAGCGATTGCCATACAGTAAATGATTGGAGTTTTGCCATTGAATGGCTTGAGAATAGAGATTCTTGGCCTCTTGGAATTGCTGAAGCTTAAATGCTTCGTTGCCTTGTTGCCGTAATAATGCAGCTTGGTCTACTGACACATCACTGGCATCAAAGGAGCCGTCAGCATTTGCCTCCACGACGAGATCCGACATCCTAAAGACACTTTAACAATGACGATAGGGATTGGATGAAACGTATTTTGGCCAATGATAAAACAGATACTTTCTGAAGTTGAAGCAAAGTTGCCTTTTTCAATGATTTTTTGATAGTAGAAATTCTGCATCGAGCGAGACTGGTGAAAGATGCAATTTTGGTCGAACTGAAGTGTGATGTTTGTACTGCCGCAAAGTAGGATCCATTGTGGATTGACCACCTGTTCTTGTCGTTGTTGCTGGTGACATCCGTAACATGAGAGATTTTACCAGTTCAGTGGTTGAATCTGTCGCAGGAGTAGGGGTGTTTGCTAAGTGATGACGCTCTTGGTATCGCAACACTGTAGTGTCAGATTGACTCTTGTGCAGTGACGGCAAAATGGCATTGGCGAGAACCACAGGGATTTCATCCTTCGTACTCGAAATTAATTGGTTGGAGGTGTTCCGCTTGCTGTTGCTGTTGCCTTTTGCCAATGTCCCGGACACCATCGTTTTCGTTGGCAAATAGATCATGGGCACTGGTGGTGCCAGTGTGGTATTACCACTACGCTTTTTCGCCATTGCGGTGGGACCAACCAGTAGGTTTCTCGACTGTGACGAAACCATCGACAAGTCAACCGAGCACAAATGAACTTCTTGCCAGCATTTCTGGCAATTGACTGAAAAACATGACGAACACCACAACACAGCTTCACGAACTGAACAGGAACAACAAACGAGAACCTCTTCGTTTTCATCTTTTTCCGGTGTTGCATCGTTCCGTTCAGAATTTGGAGCTTCAACGTGGTGGTCTTCCTTGTGGAGGAGGATATCATCGGATGCACTTGTTGGGAGCACTGAACGAGAGCAATCTAGTATCTCAGAGAGATCTGCAGCTTGGGATGTGGGAACTCGTTGTTCACGACTGGAACTATGAGATACTTTGGTGGAAATTCCCCTTTTGTCAATTGTATTCCATGACTTGTGAAGCCGAACCTTGCGACGGATATTTTCAACATGTGCCACGCGTGCTTCTTCCGTCGGTAGTTGATTCGCGAGCATGTGCTGACTAACGGAGGCTTCCAGAGCTCTTCGCACCTTTTCAGCTGTAACACGCGCTTTTAACGGTGTCGCAGCAGGAACTTCCGATTGAGTTAGCCGAGGCGAGATTCCTGCTTTCCAACTGACAAATAAAGGCTGGATTTCATCGAGTTCTTTCATGCGTCGATCGCAGCTCGGAAACGCTGTTTTATCCTTGTTATATCGAGACGATCCTGCTGTAACTAGGCTTTGTAAAATTGTATCGAGTGCTGACACGTATTCTGCGACGGAATTATCCAAGTTGAAATGATGTAGAGCCGGCTGAATAGCACCTTGAATCGCAAAGTTACAAAACGATTCGAAATCAACACCTTGCTCATTTGTGCACCAGAATAAAAAGCGTGTAGGTGCCGAAGGAGTTAATGAGATTCCAACAGTTTTGCATATTTTCGCCATAGCCATGTTGCATTCAAACAGTGGTCTGGTATGAACATCAGAAGGACGTACCACAACATCGGATGGTTCCGATTCTGAAGACTGCGCAATGAGAGACCATAGATCAGTAAACCGTCTGAAGATGACAGCTCGATTTTCCAGTGTGTCAAGAATTTCTGTGCCAAATAGAGGTACTAGTTTCCCAGATCGCGAAGCATGGCTCGTTGTAGGTCGCAACCGAGATGATAATAATCTCTCCATTGATATCCGTCCCAGAAGTGGCTTTGGGGTTGTGACAGGTCTCCCAAATGATTGACTTTCCTGTGCTACTACATCCAGATTCAGGACCTCGATCGACTTTTGTCGGAGCACTTGCATTTGCACAGCTGGCCTTGAAGTCTCCTTAATTTCGTTGTTGAGGGTTAGATAACCTTCCCATGGATTTGGTCGTGGAGATGCTGTTGCAGGAGTCGAACGTCGGCTCTTTCTCGATTTTGTGCGCTGTCCTTCCTGACGATCAAGTATCGTCTGGTTGGATTGACCCTCAAAGTCATCTCGCAGCAATCTATCCGTGTCAAAGTCACCCCATCCATTCAGGTCTGCTGAGCGTGGTCGTTCTTTGCGTGGCGTTTTGCTGTCTCCCGCAGTCTTTTTGCTTACAGCTTCCGATTTCTTCTTGCGGGGTCGTACCATGGTGCTGCTTGATGGTTCAGCTGCTGTATACGGCCGAGGAATGTCTTCAACACTGTCATGAGGGCCAAATCCACTCGTAACTGGAGCAGCTGAGTGTACTTTGCGTGTAGTAAATTTTGAACTTGGAGCTGGTACTTGAGAATTCGTCTCATTTGTCGTATTATCCAACCAAGGCACCATATTTCCAGCAACAGGTTCTTGGTCATCTCCAGCTAACTTGAGTTCGTGCAAATTGGCATCGGTACTGCTCAATTGATTGTTACCTTTAGGTTTCTGATCCCCATGTAGTGGTTCCATTACCAAGTAGTCGAAATGATGAACTGGTGAGTTGTGTTACAAGCTAAACTCAACGTGCCTGGCACACACTACAAGTGCTCCGCTAATTTTAGGGAACATGTTGCAAAAGCTTTACCAGTACTCACCATTGTCGACTTGCCATAACCCAACAGAGTGGCAAACCTCATGAATCAAGATGCATTGTCATCACGACAAAGAGAAAGTCCTCTGACACGCAGAAATCGTGATGTCCCATCACCAACTACCAACTGCCTCGAAGTTCAATGGCGATTCCTGCAGCACAAAAACCCAAAGCCTCCACAGTTTAGTTCTTCATCTCGAAAACCACTGCTTATCGATCCACTTAATTCACAATTTTTCCACAACAACAATGCAAATTTTTCGTCCAAGCAGTTCGACAGAACCCATGCACAATCACGAGGCTCACCGTCTCGATTGTTTCACATGTTCGAAATGCAAGAAGTCGAAACAGAGGAACCAAACGCCTCGAATGCTGCTCAAAACACCACACAACAGGAGAAAAGTCTCCCTGAAAGTCCCCGCGCAAGTCGTACGTTGAATGACCTCATGGGCGAAACGCAGCGCCAAGCGATGCTAGATCGGATTTTGGCCGACATGGAATACTTGGCAGTCGAACCAACATATTCAAGACTTGGACAAGCTGACCATGAAGGAGGTGCAAAGACCTCTCAGCGTGCAAGGTCACACAAGCCATTGATTGTCCAGAAAGCCTTACACAACGATCCCGAACCTCCCAAAAATCGACCCGGGCCAAAGCAGCGCAGATTTAGTGCTTTGTGGTCGCTAGGAATATTTCCTGACGACTTGGACGACGACGATGATGACGATGATATCTTTGACAGCATGAATGGCGACAGAGCAGGGTGTGATCAGAACAATGACAGGAAACGGCGGCAGCACCGCAAACTACAGCAGTTTAACCAAGAGAACGAAGGACCACGCATCTTCTGGCAACAAACGACAGGTGCAAGATCTGCTGTGGATGTACCAGAGCGGCTTCTTACGTCGTCTCCTTCACCACCTCGTCGGAGATCAGCTCACATCGTACTTGGTCGTCGGTCCAATACACGACGGAAGCTTTTATCTCCTTCAGTCGATCGCCAACGCAACAAAGAAAGCATGACTCTCGACGCAACGAACACACAGCAAATTCCTCAAACAATTTCCGGCACGAAAACTTCCAGCTCTGCAATGTCATCAAGACGTCGAAAGCGACTCAATGGCCACGTTTCAACTGCAACTGGTAATGAAACGGGAACAATGTCACCTCCAAAAGCACACTACGGCGCCTGGTACGTCCCGCAATCGGAATGGTGGACGATGCATCAAATCGAGCAGCAAAACATCACCGATAAGTTCCCTTCTGTAACAGCAGGCGATGAGATTGAGTCTCATTGTCACAGGAGGAGCACAACATCATCTCAACGGCAGCATAAACCTCCACTGCCACCTGCCGCTCTCTCTCCTCGTTTAAACGACAACATCCAGTCCACGAAGCCCGTCAACGAAATCAACAGGACCCCCTCCATAACCTCGCGCACAGGTACCACACAACCTGCAACGCTTGAACTCCAAGGGGCCGGCATTCCACAATCTTACATTGGACGCGAGTATCGTGCATATATCATTAGCACAGGCTCGACCATGCCGCAGTATCTCCAGTGAAGCTGAAGCTGAACTAGACTAGCATCTGGTTGAAGTTGAAGCGATCCAACGTAACGGTCGGCGACTTATTGGAATCATGTCGGCTACTGGAGACGTGGAAGAGCTCCAGGCACAAATGCGCAACTTGCGCTTCTGCATCGCGTACAAAGAGCTGGAGATGGTGATGCCATCGGACGATGGAGAGGATGATGCGGCTTGGAATCGGCGACTTTTTCGCGAGGAGTTGACGGCCTTTCACCGTCTTGTGACCAACAACGTGACGCACGAGGGGGTCATGAATCATGCACGTGAAAGTCTCCGTTTGGCGTGGAAATGCTGTGTACCCGAGGACGACGTCGCTAATGAAAACTGGGCGAGAATCGGGTCAGAAGATGTTCGGGTCGGCGTTTTGAACGACCTGCAACTTGTTGCACCGGGAATTTGGATTGGATCTACCGACACATTGACAGACTCGAACGTCCTGACCGAACGAAATATCCAACATTTCGTTTATTGCACCACGACAAAGGGAGAAACACGAATAGCACATGAACACACTAGCATTTCTTCACGTCATGTTGTCGAACTCTTTGAGTTGCCACGACAGCAATTCCAAGACATTTTGGCAGACATTGATGGTGCTAACCAACTCAAGACACTTTCTTCTCCTTCGTGCAGTGAAATTGTCCACATCGCCTCTGTACTCAACAATCTCATCGAGACAGGCAAAAGCATGTTGCTTTATTGCGACAATGGGATTTCCACCAGCTGCTCCATGTGTGCAGCTTTGCTGATGACTCGATACAAATTTCCACTTCGTACAGTCATGCCATTGATTCGAGCTGCGCGTCGTGACATTTCACCGTCGAAACACTTGTGGTTTCAACTGGAGCAACTCGATACATGTCATGAATAAATTATGTTTTGATATTAGCAAAAGAGGCGACGACTATGTTGCCGCCTACCCTAATCACACTAACCACCTTCACTACATCCACGTTGCCGTCATCTTTTTCGTTGTGTACATGATACTGTTGATACTCCACCGCAGCTCCTATCCAGCCCTGAAAATTTTGCCGTCGATGGTGTTAAACCCGAAGAGGCAGCGCACTGCTTCGCCTCTCGCTTTTGGATCCCTGATGAATCAGGCTGCGACCCTGCAGGCAAATAAGTCGCTTCTCTCTCCCACTACATGTGCTCACGATGGCACTCCATGCAGAGGAAAAGAGAATCCGACTTTTTGCCGAATTCGCAGGGAAAACTAATTTTGCCGTTCTGCAGCCAGCGCTTGGTGAGAAATTGCTTGAACTGATTCAACACTTGACGGAAAAACTCGAACAAGTTGGCACAAATGTTGCCAGTTGCCGCAACCACGGGATATTCACACGCTGCGCTTTGGCACGACTGCAAAAACGCGGCCAGTTCGCCCACCGACGCGTCACGAATGTCTTCGTCACTGATAAACTCCGTGACATTTTGCACAAAAGCGGCAACAAGCGGCCACGACAGTTCCAATCTTGCTTTGACCAGACTTTGCATTTGCCCCACGGCAAAGGGGATGGACTGCAACATTTGCCGCAGTTGTGCAAAGCTCAAATTCACTGCTCGGTTGCAGTAATGTGCCACATCCCGCAGATAATCGAGCACCACAGCCACCATGCGGGCGGCCGAGATCTCGTCTCTACTGTTGCTATCCTCGGGGGCTTCGGCAGGTGCCACAGCCGCCATGTTGACGACCTTAAAGTCCGAGCCGATCTTGGCTGGCCACACGGGCGACAGCTCAGGTTCGATCTCGCCGAGCGGTGGGCAACTGGGTGCGCGGTGCTCGCGTGGCAACAGCACGGGCTCGTTGTCAAGGTTGGGTGAGAATTTCTTCGAGACCGGCGAGTCCCCGTCCATGGAACACTTGGAGATGGTGCGCTTGAGCGTGTGCGGCTGCATTGCGTCTACCCTGTCGCTTTAGATGGTGTTAAAGCGGCAAAAAGCTGCGGACCACAAAACGAGTGTTGCCTGGCGAGCACGTTGGCAAGTGAGGGCTCGGTTGGCAAGTGAGCGCGGATGGGGCAACGTTTCTTTTCAAAGATTCGGCGTGTGGACCACACGATGACCGCGGTAAATTGGGCAGGCTTTGTACGGCAGCTGTCTCACCTGGCACTGCTTTCCGTTTTCTGGCCGCTTGGCCCGTTGCCTCGGCTGACTGCACATCGGTGGAGTCGTGAGCTGAAGCAACAGGGCAATGAGGTCAAAGGGATCAAATGGGCCGAGCACAGCGGCGGCAGAGCGGATACTTTCTCGCTTCAGTTTGGTCTCGCGCCCCTTCCCAGGCGCTCGAGTGCCCGTCTCGCGGTTGACACTCCAGATCCCATACAGTACGCCGGAGTGGGACAACCAAAAACACATTCCATCGAAATGCTGGTGGCGTATTATGGCAAAAGCAGTGTCAGATCCAGTGTCTGCTTTGCAGTCGCCTTCCACCGATTTCCCAGTTGACCGCCGCCAGAGGCAAATGTGAGGGCGCCATCAGCCGTATCGGCTCTCGGGCAAATTCCGGGTTGTTAGCAAAAAAAGAATCACCCTTGCTGCTACGACCGACTGGATAGTAGCTGCAGCCGTCCAAGCGGTGCTGCCGACGTTTTGATTCGCCGAAATCCCCTTCTCAGCCGGTCGCAGTAGTCTGCGTCGGTTCAATCAATTTTGCTTGAAGTTGGACCGAAGTTCAAGCACAAAGCCGCGGCGAACGGTCTTCATTTTTGAGGGCCCCGATAGTAAGAGCACATGCATTTCACCAGGCCAGTCGACTGACTCGAGTCCAAGACACTGCACGTGGTGGTCTTGCCACAGCAGAGAGTGCTGGTCGGCGCTTTGCTTGGTGTTAGGCACTGCGCTTGCATTGCCATGGTCATGGCTGACACACATGTAGCCAAGACCGCCGTTGCTTGGGTTTCAACTGAATGCATTTCGAAGCAGCACTGCGCGTCTGTGTGGCAACAACACGTCTTTATTGTTGCTTGGTATCGGTCATCGTTGTGAACCTCTTGGATGATAAGGCCGAGTCCTCGTCGAGAAACGGGCGATTTCCGCGGGTTTTGCATTGCCGTGCAAATCTCGTTGCCTTTTCCATCCTGTCACTTCTCGAACGAATCGATGGCAGTGTTAACACCTCGGCGTAGTTCAAGACGGCGTCTGAGCTATTCTGAGTCAGCCGCGGTCGGCGTCAACTACGCCGCCTCCTTCCGCTGGCCATCGTAATCGGCCATTGCAATGCGCAATGGCGTTGGAAAAGCCCGCCTCATATGAGCATCAATGCTCAACTCGAGCCTCAGATCTCCCCAATAGTTTCCGCACCGGATTCATGCCCAACATTTCGATTTACCTCTGATGCAAAGGAGGTCTCGTGCTAGCCAGTCGATCCGTGTCGACAATGACGCGTTATCTGTCTCCAAAACAGAATGACTTCCACCAAGCATTCTATCTCCTTACTGAAATCCAGCGTCAATTTGATTCTGTAGCGGTGGAGACCTTCACACCAAAGGGGATTCTGATTTGCTTCAGTGCCTGAAGCTTTGCATGCATCGGAGCTCTTCGTCGACTGTTAAACGTCCGCACCGCAATCATCATGTTCATCATCGGCTATCCAAAGCGGCTTCAGTCGGTTTCCTAGGACTTCGAGGCCTTGTCACGCAGCTGCTGGAGAATCGTATGACGACGTCAACACTGTTCATCCAAGCAAAACGCGCGTCCAAGCTCTAGATTCCCAAGTCACGCTGCTACATGACTCAGCGGTACATGAAATCACTGCCGCCGCCACCTTTTGGCAGTGTGTTTGGACCTCTATGGCCGCGAGTGTTAGCCAGGGCTAGTCGTCTTTCGGTGGAGTCGTATTATGAGTCATATTGTGACCGATGTCACTTGACCAAGCAGCCTTCGGATGGTATTCATCGTGAGATGCAGAACTACATGCAGCAAGTTGAAGGTTCCTCTCATCAAGAAGATGGAGGGAAATAAGCGAAGTGCTGGCGGTCACAATTGATCTAGCGCGATCAAAGGGAATGCACGAGATTCCATGGCTTTGAACCGAAAGTTTCGGTGGAGGGACATCCGAAACGCAAGGACAACATGACCATCGGATGTCCGTGATGATCGATTGGTCGTAGACTTTAAGGAGAATGTGTGGGGCAGATGAATGCAACAATGTTGCAGGCTGCATCCGCAGAATCGTTTTGTGTCTTGGCACGCGCTCTCTGCAGTCTGTTGCACTACCACAGACAGAAACCGCAGGTCACGCACTCATTCACGTAACTCTGCTGCTTGATTTCCCTTCTTCAAGAAGTTCTTGCCATGATCAGACGTCGAGGTCAAATTTTTGTGCGATCCGTGATCATGACTGATGAATCATGAGTCAAGCAGCGCTGGCACCATTGAACCCGCATTAACTCGGATCATCAGTTCATAGCTCGACGATCATTGCGCTCTTTATTTCATTCACCTTAAAGATGCTGTCAACATTCAAGTATCACTCAATGCTAAGCTATTCCCCATTCATTTTCCTGTTATTACAACCACTTTTTGTAGAACTTGAAAAACGCAACCGTAGCAAATGCAATGAAGAGTACGACAGCCCACCAAATGTAGTAGCCGTTGTGGTACTCGAGCTCCGGCATGTTGGTAAAGTTCATTCCATATAGCCCAGTCAAGAATTGTGCAGGTAAAAAGATTGCTGCAACTAATGCCAGGACGTAACTCACATCATTCTGCTGTGCGGCTCGAGCGTTGTGGAAGTCGTCCATAAGACTTCGACAGCGGTCTAAATGCCGCTCACAGTCCTCCTCGATCGTCGTGATATGATCCAAAACATCACGGAAGTAACGCAGTGTTTCACCTTCAAATTCCTCCGATTCCGAGAGCTGGATGATGACTTCGCTCATGGGTTTACAAAGCACTTGCAACCCTTTGATTTGTTTCGTACAGCTTGCAAGTCTACTAACGTCAAAATAGCGTGGGTCAAGACTGAGCAAACGCTCGAGCATGATCAGCTTCGAGGCAAATGTGTGCGTGATAGGCGTCAATTCATCCACACACACGTCCACAATGGTGTAGACCAGGAAAGCTGTGCCGTGTTGGCGGACTTTGGAGTAGGAAGTATCCAGTCGCTGTTTCAACATTGGCCAAAGCGTGCTTGAGTTTTCCTGAACGCTGATCAAAACATCTTCCATGATATACACACTCAGTTGCTGTGGTGCCGTCATCACACAACCAATGTTAAGCTGCTCCAAACGCTGTTCAAGCTCTTTCTTCGTCATGTTCTCGAAGGGTGACACATCGTCATCCTGCACATAAAGTGAGGCACGATACATGCTCTGGTAGTCTTTCACCATAGCCAAGTCACGCGCGTGAACTGTCTGCAAAATCAACGACGAATGCTCGTCATACTCTTCATACTTCGGACGCTCGACATCTGCATCCAATGTGTCTTCAACAGCCAGTGGGTGAAGTCGATACCGCACGGATAAGCGGCGCATTAGCAGAGGTTCGATGCCTTCGACGTTAATCCATCGAACGGAAGCCCAACCAGGTTTCGTCGAGTATATGAATCTCTGTACTTGGTCTATGGGATACACACTTCGAATGCGGTCTGGCGAGTACTCGATCGATCCAAGTAGAGCCTTGGTCCCCTTTCGTCGCTTTACACGTGTGTACTCCGGCGGCATGTTCAGTAAAAAATCGTCATTAAAAAGTTGCGCGAGCTTGATTTCCTGGATAGCAAATAAAAATTCCTCGTACGTAATTCCGCCGCTCTTATCATCGTCCACCTTGTCAATAAACGTGTAGAACTGCTCATCGTCACCACAGGCAATCCCCATCGCCTCCAAACCGCATCGAAAACCTTCATACGACACCATGCCATCGTCTATCAACCCCGAAAAATAAATATCACGTTAGAAATCAGCACTTCATCAATCCAGCATTCCACCATCCTACCTCCTGGATTAAACAATGAAAACAACTTCATCATCTTTGCCGACGTAAGGTCGTAGTGTGGGTCCATCAAATTCATGTGATCGGCTTCATCCACCGCCCCGAGACTGTCCGACCAATCGACGGAATTCGAATCTCTTGCAATCGGCTCAATAGATCCAATAGCCATAATTTGGAGAATGTTCTTCCCATGCAACAACGTCGGCATGGGCGTCGTCACTTTACTTAGCGAATTCCTTGCGTCCCCTTTGCGATTCCCATTGAGGTTGGTCCCTGTTGGTTTTCGAAGTGGTAAGCTTGAAAATGTCAAATTTCGAGAACTTCCAAAGCTGCTACGATTTGCCACACTGTCGCTGACTGTGCGACGTAGGCGGGAGCCGTCGAAGCGGACGCCGTCGTCCGATGCCCAATCCACAGGTTGGTAGCTGGTCGAAATTTCGGAAGGAGACCGACGCCACAACCGACGCCCGCGACCATAACCTGATGGTCGGCGTGGAGAGGATGAAGGGGCAATGCTGCCGTTCTCAGCCACGATGGAAACCGTGTCGTCCATGGTGGAGTCGTCTAGAAGACGGAAGGCTGAGGAATTGGTCATTCGATTATAATAGTGATGGGTTCGATATTTCTGATTGAAATAAATGTAGGTTTAACAGGCCGTGCCTGTAAGAAGAGGGAAAAAAGGGCTAAAATGGTGGGAATCGGCGAGTTACCAAAATCCGGTCTTTGCTAACAAGCAAAACAATTAACTGCATTCGATAGCTGGGGATTTCATACCTACTGATAGGAGGTGTTTTTGTTGAAATGAATAGTATAAGAATCATTATCTTCATCACCGCAAGGTGCCTTCCTAGTGTCTTTCTTGTTGATGCTCAGATTTTTTAAAAATTTCCCTGCGAGAGCCGGGTAATGATCTTCCCTCGATTTGCTTTTCGTTTGATCGTGCCCGACCACCGAAATTCACCTTGTGTAAGCAAAGCGTGCTAAACACTTCATTCGTAGCACATTCACATTGTCACAGCTTTTTGCACCACAACGATAGCGTTTTCATAAGCAGATCTTGCACCATCCACACTAGTTAATGCTGCCTCACCAATAGGCCATCGTCGTATTTGAAATGCCAACTCAATGACGTCAAATCACATCGGCTATCAAAAACCCCGCTTATGTGTACATGTATCACAACGCGACGCGGATGGCTTCTCGATGGATCACGATGGCGGCCGCGGTGCTTTCTCACGCTACCACCTGCTCAACTTTGTAGTCGACACCTTCGTGTTTGGTAGTATGCTGATGATCACGACGTTCCTGCACCACATCAACGAGGAGAAGGTGGTGGCATCCAAGTCAGCTGTCAAGATCACAGCTACCTAAGCTGTAGGTTTCGTTCAGAGGCTGAGAGTAATACGTGTAGCAAGTGAAGTAGGTTTTCGTCGATTTTGGAGAGCACGTATGTGTCTCTGACTTCACAATTTGCAATTGGATAAGTATCGTGCTACAATGGTTCTCTTGTTTACAACGTATAAATAATGATGATGGAGTAGACTAGCACTGTACAGAGGCGACATTTACAAGCGGGCCCAATACGCGGCGGTACTTCAGTGCCTTTCTGGCGAGCAGTGCGTTGGTATTGCACTCGTCGGAAGACGCGGCGGCTGTCCGTGCGAGCTCCGAGATCTTGAGCTGCGTGCGCAAGCGGAAGGCCTCGCTCTGAAACGAGACGCCGTGCGAGGAGCGAACAAACTGCTCGGTCGAGTGCTTGCGGCCACTTGCGATGGTAATGTCCGGCAGGGGGATCGGCTTGGTGGATGCCGACACGGTGGCGGGATCCACGACGAACGAAGGCAGACTGATCAGCATCGAAGCCGTGTTGCACATTACTGAGGTGGTTGTGGTGGGAGTGCTGAGCAGCGGGCGGTGAAATTGGAAATGAGGTGGCCAAGTGGCAGACCTGCCAATGCGTTAGCAGAAATAGCGAGCGTTACTTGCTGCGTATCAGTGCAACCACTGCACCACATGAAATGAGTCATTTCAAATGACGCGAGGACTACTTGAGGAATTTAGCCTCATATTGAGGGCCACATAACTCAATAGAGAAAATAACCCCTCAAAAGCGCTACTTTATTGATAACGGCGCTCCAGCAGATGCCTCAGTATGCTATATTGAGGAGATAACCTCGCGATCACTTCAACTTGACTGTTGCCGAGTGTGACGGGCCACTGTGCGCTTCTTTGTGAAAGCGTCAAGTCCAAGCAACCTGTAGCATACTCGCATTGCTCTGGTGCAATGTCGCACCTACATGTATAGCGGAGTTTCGCTTGCTTCACGTTCGCGTACCACACACGTAAGTACACTAGCAACGCCTTGCACACACATCAACGATGAGTTTACTGGCCAGTCATCAGAATAGCAGCAGCTCGAATCGTCCCGTGACATCGTACTCGTCCATGCGGTGTGTCTGCCTGAGACTCTGAGCTGGATATGCGTGCCGTTGAACTGAATCGCATGGAACCGTTTTCCCAGGAGTCTTGCTACACCAGGCAAATACTATAGCAATCTTATGAATCTGCTACTTGACGCACAATGAAACCAGCGATATAGCATTCACCGCGAGTGAAGACACCTCAGTGCAAACTTCAGACACATTTGCAGCAACAAGGCCGGTAAAAATGAGGAAAAGGAGGAATAGTTAGACCAATTTCCATCTAGAGCTACCTCAATAATGGCATTCTTGGTGGTTCGATGACAGTTATTGAGGACGGGAAGCATGATCAGCTGGCAAGATCACCGAAACATTTCATGAAACGCATGCCCACACATCATTGTTGAGTTTACTGGCAAGACGCGATAATAGTATGTGAGACTGTGCGTTGACAACTGCTGCTAGTGGTCTGGTACTGGACTGGGAATCGCGTCAACTACGTCGAGCTCCTGGAATAACCCGCATCTAATCTGCTTAAACGCTTTCAGAAGAGTGGGAATCTGATCCTCACTAGCAGGCTCGCTCAAATCTAATGTGGTGCAAGTGAACCACATCGTCACCCCACTCGAACTCCATTCAATAGAACATCGCGTTCATCACCGCGGATCACACTATGCCTCAAGCAATAATCTTCTGGATGATAACTGTTCTTCCGAACATTGGCCTGGGTCAGGATCACATCTTAACTACACCACATCCGTCAATTCGTTATCAAGTGCATCCTGGAGCGTCAGACATAAACAAACATAAGTCCGAGAGTGTCGAGAGGTAGCTTGGTCAAAGGCGTGCAGATCTCTCGTTGCATTCGGCATCACGAAGATTGCAATAAGCCGATGATGGAAGTAGACATGGCCTTTGTCTCCGTCTTCTTAGCGTCTCCGTGACGCACGTAAAGTTGCTGGGTCTGTCGTTCATGTCATATTTGTTCACGTTGCTCATGGTGGCTGAACTCCGAGTTTGGGACGACCGTGTAGCAGGTTTCATTGTCTGTAGCTAGCGTCTCGTTCTGTAATGATCACCTGGTGGACAACAACCGCTTCTTGATTCTGCAGGAACAGGTGGAGTAGATCTCCATGATGAAGAGCAAAGGTGCTGAAGGCTCCAACGAAGATGGACTGCTCGAGTATGCTTGTAGAGAAGAAGGTGTGTAAAAAGCTCACCTCGAACGTTGAAATACAGTCAGAAGCAGAAAGAAGGGTACATGAAGACGAACATTTTGTACAGTTGTGACTCCATGAGGTGTCGAAGAACCGTGAACAGTGTGAGTCCAAGCGTCCCCTGAACTGCAGACCAAGTACAAGGCGGAGTTGGCTCGCATGGAAATAAATCGCGAGGAACTCCAATCTGTCGAAGCTGTCTATCAAAGACGACCTTCCTAATTGGAGCAGCTCGGCTACCTCAAATTTATGTTCTCGCAGCACTTCACTGCTCCTCCTGGGCAACAAGCACCACGCCTGTTTGATTTGGTGAAGGTGAACGACGAAAATTTTTTACTATGCCCTTTGTGACACTCTGGTGGCAATGGACCTAGATTAAGTTTTTGCGATCGCTTATCAAGGACGACAGTGCAAGTACCGCGTTGTGACCATAGATGGCAGCTAGTGGAGATGTCCAGTGCTATGTCCGGTGGTGGTAAGCGATCTCGCAGCGGAGGCATACCAAGTACGCTTGCTAGTGGTATGCGAGCGCTTGATTCGCAAAATTGAACAGTACGAGAACAATCCACCAAAGATCAAGCTGAACGTGAGCGCTACTAAAACGCGTCCTCAGAATTTCAAAAAAAACACAATAGTCTTCAGTAGCAAACAACGCTGTTTGCGCTCGAAAGCAAATTACAGTGATGGAATAGAAAGCGTTGAGAGTGTGAGAGCGTCCAAGAACAGGTTATGCTTCTTTGTGGGAGTGTCTGTGGGAGTGTCATGTCCAAGCTGTTGCATATTCGCACTTCTTTAGTGCAATGTCGAATCTACATGTACAAAGTGGTCACTCCGTCCCATACAGCATCGTAGTCCCATCCACACATGTAGAAACTTAGACGGAAGCGGCCCGTTACGTGTTTGGTGAAGTGTGTTAACCTCCTCCAAATTCAGAAAGTTTGCCTTGCGGTGGTGCTTGTCATTGATGCACTGATGATGGACAGCAGTGGTTCACTAAAGCTCGGATTTGACAGTTGAAGAGTGCCAGCACTTGAGCAACGATGCGGGCACTAGTTTGCGCTGTGGTGGACACCACGGGCATCCAAATCATGCCAATTGACATTCAAGGCGGTGTTTTAGTAGGTGAACTGGCCGAACAGCTGAAGCGGGAGTGTCCACGTGAGTTTCGAGATGTGTTAGCCGTACATATTTCGTTTTTGGTGCTGTAGAGCACGGAAAGTATGTTGACACTGCGTCGTTCGAGCTTGGTCTGCTTCCAGTGTTCATGGAGGCAGGTGAATACCGCATGGCCAAGTCCATTCTGTCTGACTGGCTGATGCTGGAACCAGACATAACTTTAGATAGTCAGCTTCCACCTGCTGACAGAGATGACGACGTCGTTTCCAAAGAAGGTTATGTGCCTAGTTGGTCATGCTGTTTTCTCTGTCAATTCAAACGAGAGCTCTCGTGTCCGGGGTTTCAAAATTGACAAATCGGCATATTGAAATCGACCGCTATTTGACTTGGTACCACGGCCCAAAATCGTACGAGGTACTTGCCCAAATCAACACTGCATTCCCTCCAAAACCCACCCGATTCTCTCGTACGTTCAGTTCAGTCGCGAATTTGCCTTCATGGCAGCCAAGGGAGTGAAGAATCCTGCTAAAACGGACGAGGAGGCGTAAAACCCGCATCTGCGGCCTGAAGATCTGTATGCCATAGTCTCGTGGCTCAAGCACACCCCAAACTTTGAGAAATGCTTCGGTACGACTGGCAAAACGTCTGTAGGAAAACAGTTTACAAAGACGGATGGTTTTAAGTCTATGGCAGCTGCACTGGGAAAGAGCAGCAAGGGGAAATTTGATTTGAAGCCACTCCAGATGAGAAGCCGTTTCGTGACGTACAAGACTCGATACACGCGTGCTAAAGCCTACGAAGAAACCACTGGCGCAGGCGTGACAGATGAGGACGAAGCCAACGGGATTTATACGCTCCAACAAAAGCTTAATTCGATGTGTCCTTGGTACGACAAAATGGATGGCCTATTTGGCAAGAAATCTAATGTCGCGCCGCTAGACTGGTTTGATTCGACCCAAGATGACGAAGAGGCAGCTATACCATCCCCGGAAGCTGCTGCAAGGATTTCGAGTGGCACCGTTGCAGGAGTGACCACAGATATGCGCACACCATCAGGAGGCGATATTACCCAAGGTCTCACGTCACGTTCGCGAAGCTTGAGCTTCAGGCTCAGTGATGATTCGGATACGGAGGTACGATCATCCCCCCCACGATGTTCCGCTGGCGCAAACAACGCCTGGCAGGTTGTCGGTGACGTCACAGGACGTACATGAGGCGCCTCGTGAAAATTCGGCATGCAGCTCAACTCGGAGCAACCTCAACACGCTCAAACGAGCGGAATACGGATCGAACCCAATGGCAACACCAGCGGAGCCTCAGCTTTTAAAGAAGCATCGTCTTACACCAAGCCCAGCCACCTTAAATTCGTCTCCAGCTGGCGCTCACGGCAGTGGCAGCAGAATTGCAACAGCAATGAGGGTGGCAGCGGAGTCCAAGGCAAGAGGTAAGGTTTGTTTTCTGCTGGAATCCAGTGAGTGAGTTGCTTACCAACTAGTTTGCGCATGTTTAGTTAAAAAGCGACGTCTCGACTTTGAAATGGAGAAGTGGTCTAGCGAGGCACCGAGAGCGTCAGGTACTATATACTTGTTCGTGTGGTTTTACTGATAATTAACCTTACCTATATTGCAGAGCAACGATCGCTGGAACAGGAGCGCCTCGCTTTTGAAAAGACCACGTGGGAGAAGGAGCGAGAAGGTCGAGAACAGGAACGAAAGCAAGAGCACCGATTCCAGGTCTTGAGCTCGCTAATCGAAAAGGGTCTCAGTGCTAAGGACAGTGAAGAGTTCCTGAAGTTGTAGCGAAAGAACAACACCATCAAGGCCACTTTCCGTGCCAAGTCAGTCAGCAGATAACAACTTGGCTTTTGAGCCTTTAAAACTGCTCAAAGATTTGAACTTAATGGTCAGCCACGAACGTGCCCGACTTTTTCTCGTGGTCGGCATGCTGCTCGTACGTAAGGTTGTGGAACACCTTGAAGGCGCTAGCTCGTCCTGGCCCAGCATTTTCACCCATGCACTGTGCTGAGGTTTGTACCTGCTGAGTTCAAACTCAGACATCTCGATTATCGTGAAGAAGACACAACACAACAAGACCCAGCAACAGAGTATAGCATCGGTCTGGCGTGTATCAACAGACTCCAAAGTTGTCAAGTTGCTGGTGATCTCACTCGATATAGCCATCCACACATTCCCGTTACAAAATCGTCTCCGTTGCCTTGCTTGTCATCAGCCGCTGAATGGACGAATTCCAGTTCATCAGGTGGGATCATCTCCAAAACAGACCGATGCGCTATGTCTTGTTTGCCTCAACGAACGTTGCCGCGTCATAAGCGTAAAAGGCTTGATGACTTCACGGATTGAACCATGCTCTTCACGGTCAGAAACACTGATGTCGTTGTTAGGCGAATTACGCTCCAAGAACATTTTTTCCAGCCATCTCCCAATCGAGCCATCATATTGTGAAGTACACAACACCCAATTGACCCGTCAATTAAATTCGTCATTTCTTGTTTCGAGCGCAACTGGTTTCGCATCTCACGCAGTGATGACCATCTTCCTTTAAGGACGCCAATTGCGTGCTCATTTCGCACCCGAGAAGTTGCTAAATAGTTGTTAAAAGCCGTGTTATCTGGCAGGTCTGCAAGTGGGGACTTATACGCCGGCAATAATGTCTGCAATAAGGTGTAAGCAGAGTCAGCTAAAAGATACTTGCCTCCAGCAAAAACCGATGGCTTTCGCGATATATATCCATCCGCTTAAACGCATTTGAATCGGCGTATGAACGTGGGCATCCACAATGCACTGCAATAATTCTCTTATCACTGTCACAAACAACCTGCAGTGACACCGAGTATCTACAGGAAAGCCAGGTATTAATATTCTAGTTAGCTCCGTACACGAACATGTTCATTACCTTTTTTCTGTCCCACTAGCTGCTTCCATCAATCGCGGGGCGTTGAGCAAGAGGAAGCGTAGTTCCATCAATAAACCCAATACAACCTGGGGAGCATTCAGATGTCATCACCGCTGCAACTTCCTATCACCTAGATCGCGACGGCCATGAGATCCACTGAGAGCGCACAGCCTTGAGAGCTACTAAGACTCGAGTAGAATAGATGACAACCGACCCAGCAGCGATATTAAATTTCCTGTGAAATTCTCCAACGCTGGCTGTATTTCCATTTGCACCGAGACATGCAAGAGCAACGGCAAGCTGCACGCACACCGGTCGTTGTTTGTGTGGCCCCGTCGTGCCTTCTGAGTGGAAAACGCCACTACCACAGATATAGTCATGTAGAGCAGCAAATGACGACTTCGAAATCAGTGTCACCTGCCGAAAATCCTTCTCAGGAAGCGCTATAATCTCATCAAACTTGTCTCCCCGATGTGGAACTCCTACGCGATCGTACAAATATCTGCTAGAAGCAACAGCTAAAAACGATACCCATAGCATTTCCATCTCGTCATCTTCATCATCGCTATTATGGCGACAGCGCAGGCTGCATCCAGGTCGCGCAGGAGCTCGCGCCGCTCGGACGTGTAGGGCATTGTGAGGGGGAGGAGAAATCGAAATGATTTGAAGATTTTCTTTTCCAAATCGAGCTGCGTCGACGCAGGTCGATTTACAAAAGGAAATCAAACACTGGGAAGGGTCCAAATCATAGTGGTACACCGAACAAATCGAGCGCGATTTTGCAAAAACGACCGCGCCCAAAACACTTGCCGATTTGCCAATTTTGAAACCCCCTAATAGATGGATTTCTATCAACGTCAACCGCTCTTGGCTACTTGTCGCAGATTGTCAACTTATTACGTGAACGCTACAGCAACACTCTTTCGGTGTGATGGGGTCACACGAGCACCTTGCTTGAGGAAGCGTGCTATTAAGAGTATACAAACTCTAAGTGAACGGCAGTTCACTAGTCCCTGGTCTGAGGGGACTTAATAGCCAGTTTAGAGTAGATTTTAGACTGATTTATTTATAGTTAATTAGGTTCATTTGGCCTGTAATACAAACTCCTAATTAACTATAATTTATCCTAATTATGCATATAAAGGTAGTTCAAATGTTATTGATTGGCGCTCAGCCACCAGACCTACGTGGCAGTGGTGTCGTCCACACCACCCACAACAGAATATCAAAACAAATATTCACAGAAGTGTATCTACTTCTAAAGGCGGTACCCTTTCTAGGGTACCCCTCATGTAACCCCGTTACATCCTCCCCCATTTAGGTTAGGAACACCCCCAACCAATGAGGAGTTAGGAAGAGAGCGCCGCTCTCTTTCCTTCCCTTGTCGATATCCATCGACGAGCCGCCGTTGTGGCTTTGAGGCTTCCATTAAGCCTTTTGCGCTAGTGTCCAGACATCGAGGTTCCCACGTCAACCTCCTCGAAGATGCCTAAGAAGGCAAGCACCCACGGCGCTTCGGCGCCTTCCAAGTCCAAGACCGCAAGGTCAAAGACTTCCAAGGCCAAGTCGAAAGACAAGGCCGCTCCGCGCAAGGAAACCCACAAAGCGGCTCCCGAGGCAGCCAGCAAGCCGACCACTGCTGCTGCCAAACAAGGAGGGAGCTCGCGAGGCGGTCGCTCGCGATCCTTGTCGCCCGACGACAGGCCGAACATTCAATTCGCCTATCGGGACCACAGTCCTGGGGCGGAGTCACCTGTCTTTGATATCCCAATGATCACGGGATCAGAGTCTGATGGGGACTCTCCTGGATCCACCAAGGATCCAACTTCTTCACAGGATACTCCTTCACGGGATGCTCCGTCACAGGACGTTCCTGCACAGGACGCCCCTTCGCAGGACGCTCCTGTTGATGATACTGTATCATCAGAGGCAAAGGCAGCTTCAACGAGCTCGCCTGCCAAGAACCTTACCTTAGCTGAATGTAAGGCTCGGGCCCAAGCTGCGAAAGCTGCTTCTCAAAAACGGGCTGATGTGGGCGCTGCTGCTGCTAAGAAGCGCGCAGCCCCTGACTCTCCTTCTCGTGAGTCTGGTTTCTCGAAAGACTACCATAGTCTATTCGACTCTTCGTCGGATGAGGCCGAAGAGGAGGGGACTATTACTGAACCCCAAGAGATCTCCAACGATCTCGATGAACAGCGGAAACACTATCAAGCTGCTCACCTGCAAGGCGCATCAGCGGTAACATCCACTGCGCCTCCTACGCTGGTGTATCCCCGCGGATACGATCCACCGTATGCGGGGTCTGGGTCTCCTGTGGCGAAGTGGTTCTGCGAAATCGCAAGATCGCAGGAGTCCTCTTGCACACTGCGCCCGAGCCGCCGACTAACGGAGGGGGTACTCCGATCTTCCGTGAAGTTACTTGATCTCACCTTGTGTACCCGTCGGTGGGACTAGATCACTCCTCGGGCGATCTCGATAGACGCGCTTGTTGTCGATCTTGCTGTTTGACAGGACAGCGGGAGAGGTGGCAGCAACGGGGATACTTCTACTCGCTGCGCCGTGTAGTTATTGAGCTTCGATCTTGGTTGTACTCGATCGATCTTGCTCTGACCAGTGTCGATCTTGGCCTGGGGGGGTCTTGTGATCGGTGTGTGACCTTTATCCAATAGTTCCAATACGTGCTTGCCGCTTCCTATAGCGGGGTCTTGAGATTTGAGGGTTGACGAACGTCCAGCCAAGCAATCTGGGCGTAGGGGTTCTACTTGGTGTCGATCTTGATCCTGCGTGGCGTCGGGAGGGCCAATCTTGTATATCCCTACCCGGAATAGCGTAGAAGAAGGAAGACTTGTGTAGTAGAAGGTAACAACAACTCTGAATTAATGGTTAATGTCCTATGCTTCCCATCTGTGGCTATCCATGCTGCACTGGCTTCATAGTGCCTATAATAAAGCTAAAACCGATATTACCTGCCAAGATCGATATTGCGTGGGTACAATCGTCTTGGGCGGGGATGACGGCGCACACATTCACTTGGTCATTATAGTGAGTGTTACTATATCGAGGATCGCCATAAGGAGGGATTGCTCTTGATCTCGATTGACGGGACGAGATCGAAGTCGGAAAACTTCTTATCCGCTTCACCACACTCCCATGTTCTTAAAGCACCTCAAGGCCCCGCGTGGTCTCAACCATGGGCGCACTTCATGTGGCGCCTATGAGCGTACCTTGGTTCAAGACGAACCGCTCTTTTGTCAACGACATTGAAGCCGCTAGGGGTGTGCTACTTGCACGACACCGAATTCCTCTCAAGGAATTTAGGAGCTCCGGAAGAAACCGGAAGACCGTGGTGGGCTCTTCCCCGTGTGGGGTACCCTAGGGTACAACCCAAGAATACCACGACCCAGTCTCAGGCAGAAGACCTGTTCTGGAGATGGGTCTCCTTAAAGAACTTTATAGTTCAGGAGTTGAAAGAACACCGAGAAGATCGCTTGCTGTCCTATGTCTTGGACCAGCGCGATCTTTGCATTGAGTTTGCCCACTTAATCGCTAAGCGGCAAATCCACTCCGTCATGGAGGGACTTAGACAGCAGTCTAAGTCTAGCGTTCATGATGAGCGCGGGTACGGTTCCGTCAATCCGGGAACCGTACACCGTAAGGCGGCTAAGAAGCCGCGGACTACTTGCGCCCCGGCTGTTGTCGATCCCAGATCTCAACAGCCTTTGGGCAGTCAACCCGGTGCCGGTCTTCCGGCTCCCACGAGTTCTGTGACGAGGGGTAACATCGCCACTTCATAAACACCTGATGCTTCCCAGAGCGCCGCCGCTCTCGGACGACCCGCTCCACATGGTAGTGGAGCTTGCCGTTCCGATCGAGGAGGGTTTGAGTAAGAGACTCCTTCTCAGCCTTATCCTTCTGTACCCTCAACTTCGGGTCGGGACTCTGTGGGGTCCCTGTTAAGCGACGAGGTCTGTCAGCTTCGAGATCGCGTGTACGCGATCGAGATAGCCCTTGGGCTTGGACCTGGTGGTCAGGATGCCGCTCAGACTGGCAAGCCAGGGGCCCTAGAGGTCCTTCGGCAGGATGTGGACGCTCTTGGTAGTGAGACTCGAGAGCTCCATGAGCGCATTGACCGCCGAGTTCCGGCTTCTGCCCTGAAGGAACTCCGTCGAGGCTTAGACGTTCTAAGCCATGAGGTGCATGGTCGGATGCCCTCTTATGAGCCGCAGGGGTACTCGTACCGCTCGGCTTATGGGTATAGTTCTTACCCAAGTTCTTCCCACTCGGTACCGTCATACCCTTTGTATGACTCGCGTGGGTACCAGTCTGTGTATCATTCACAGATTTTGACACCGGCAGCTCCGGTTGTCCAGAGGACTCAGCCTCGTTTTGAGGAGGTGAGTTCTCACCTTGGTCTTCCTCCGTCCGAGAAGGAGGACCCAGTGGATCGTGATACCGCTTAAGACGCCCCACGTAGAACGTCGGGTGCGTCGCCATTGACTTTGGGAGGTCAATGGTGTATGCCGCGCCATGTCTGGCCAGGACCGCAAAGGGTCCGATGAAGCGGTGCTTCAATTTGTGCTCTCTACAGAGCTAACCACCTTTAGCGGTAGGTTTTTAGTGTCTAATAGGACTAAATCACCCTCTTTAAACACGTTTAAATTTCCTCTACTTGTTTTGTCAGAGTACTCGTTTTGCTTGTCTTGGGCTAATGCCATAGCATCTCTAACCCGGCTGATTAGCGTCAGCCTGTCGTATATAAACTACGACACTTGTCTTTTTAAAGACCCTGGCTCAATGTCTGAGACCTGGGAGGAAAAGGCTTTCCGAGCCTCTCCCCCACTTACGATGGAGGCTGCGGTGCCTCTCCGCAAGGTTAGCGGCACCTGGGGTGTCGTAACCCGTTCAAGTAGAACGGGGTAAAACCCGTTGATGCGTGTACCGCATTGTTGAGTGCAAACTCAACCATAGGAAGCTGGTCCGACCAGGACCGAGGTGTCTCAGCACAGATGCTCCGAAGAGTACCTTCGAGCACGCGGTTGACGTGCTCCGTCTGACCATCCGTCTGCGGAAGGTCCGCAGTTGACATCGTCAACCTAGTTCCCAGTAGCTGGAACAGGGTGTCCCAGAACGCCCCTGGGAAGCGCGGGTCTCTATCCGAGACTATGGTCTCTGGCAGACCATGATAACGAAACACGCTATCCAGGAACAGCTGTGCAGCCTGTTTCCCTGTGACCTTGTCACGTACCGGAGCGAGATGCATCATCTTGCTCAAACGGCACACAAACACCAATATGCCGGTGGTGCCCTTGTCATCGGCCGGTAGGCCAAAGACGAAGTCGAGACTCATCAACTTCCAGCAATCCGCTGGCACAGGAAGGCTCTGCAGTAGAGCCGAGGCGTGGCCCGAAGGCTTCACCCTCTGACGTCTTTCACATGTCTTGACATAGTGTGCCACCCACTTATACATGCGGGGCCACCAAAATGTCTGAGAGACCGCTTGGTAGGTCTTCTCTCGGCCAAGATGGCCACTCATCGGCGCATCATGCGCCACTAGAAGTATGTCAAATTTCAGATCCTCGTCGTTTGGAACGACAAATCGAGGAGGATCTCCAGGGTCTATTCGGTAGTGGAGTAACCCATCGGTCAGCTCATAGCGATGGAGCTGTGCCCGCTGTCGAGGCGAAAGCCTGTCGACTTTGGCGTCCTTACCATCGGACAAGAACTGCGCCAGTGGTGTGTAGTTCTCGTCCCCTTGATACGCTAAGCGTATCCGATCGTACAGATCTGTCGTGACCCGACTGACATGAGTTGGCTCATAGTCAGGTCGACGCGACAATGCATCGGCAAGCACGTTGAGCTTGCCCGGCTTGTATTCAACGCGGAAGTTGTATTCCGCGAAGAATGACAGCCACCTCGCCATCCGCTGCGACAGATGCGGCGAGTTGGTGGCAGTCCGCAAGGACGCGTGATCCGTATAGATCACAAAGGGTCTCGTGCCCAAGAGATGAATTCTAAACTTGACAAGAGCGTACTTCATTGCAAGTAGCTCCTTGTCATGAACGGGATAGTTCCGTTCGGCAGCCTTCAGCTGCCTGGACTGGAAGGAGATGACACGTTTGTGTCCTTCATCGTCCTTCTGCAACAGCGTACAGCCTATTGCATAGTCAGAAGCGTCACAAACGACGCTAAATGACTTGTTTTCGTCCGGCAAGGCCAGGACTGGCGCTTGCTGTAAGCTCGCCTTGATGCTGTCGAAAGCATCCTGGTGATGTTGCTCCCAGACCCAGTCGGCATCGTTCTTTAAGAGATCCAACAAGGGTCGAGCAAGTTTAGCGTACCCTGCACTGTACTTGTGAAGATAGTTGGCTAAACCCAACCACTTCCGGAGGTCCATTTTGACCTCGGGTTCGGCCAAGCCGCTATGGCCTTGACCTTCCCTGGATCGGCGCGTACGCCGACCCTACTGACAAAGCAGCCGAGGACCATTATCTCCTTAGCTGCAAAGACGCACTTGTCGATGTTGGCATAGAGCTTGTTAGCTCTCATGACCTCAAACACTCGACGGAGGTGCTTCAAGTGCACCTCCATAGCCGTCTGGCCATCTTCGGCACGGCTATGGACGAATATATCGTCAAAATACGTCTGTGCGAACGTACGCAATGGTCTAAACAGTTGTGTAACCAAGCGATTGAATGTCGCTGAGGCATTCGATAGCCCCTGTGGCATCACTAGCCACTCCCAAAGCATCCCATTCGGGTGCTCACTGCGGTGAGAGGAATGTCACTCTCCCGCATCAGGATCTGGTAATATCCGTCTACCAGATCCAGGGCGCTGTACAACGTACAACCCGACATGCTATTCAACAACACATCCTTGCGATGGATTGGCGTCTGTGCCGGTACCGTCGCATTGTTCAGCTTGTTGTAAGCGTGAACCAGACGCCACTTCTCGTTTGGTTTACGAACGCAGAAGGTTGGCGTCGAGTGTGGGGATTTCGACTCCCGCACCATGCCCGACTTCGCCTTCTCGGCGAAGAAGGCATCTATGGCCTCGCACTGCTCGCGAGGTAGAGGCCACTGCCTCGTGACACAGTACTTTGTGCCAGGCACGAGGTCAATCTCGTGCCGAACTCCCCGATCCGGCGGGAGTTGGGATGGTGGGTGCTTCGACACCACATCCGAGTACTCTTTCACAAGAGGATACACTGGATCCTCCGGGTTCTTGAGAATCTCAGAACCCAAGCGCGTTGCGCGCTGCTTCGTGAACCCCTCCAGGACATCCTCGTCCATTACGGAGGAAGAGTTCAAATCTTTAGGAGAGGTCTCCGGCTTCAGGAGCACCATCTTCGCAATCTATCCGGCCTTCAACTCGGTCAGGAAGTCCTTCATGGACAGTTCCTCGAGGTGCAGCCATGCTGACACCTCAGGAAGTGCCTCCAGATGGACGGCACCTGCCTTCACTTGACGACCGGACACGCCGTCGAAGACATGGCATTGCTCTTCGACCGGCCGTGCCGGTGGAGTCTCAGACTCCGAGTGTGGTACTTTGTTATCCACACGGGAGGTGTTCGACGACACCTCCGCCCTCGTACTGGTCTTCTTGACCCCGCGTGGAACTTCGTTACCCACGCTAGAGACTCACGCTGCGCTCTCATTCTTCTCGGTCTCTTCAACCTTGCGTGGAACTATGTTACCCACACAGGAGACGCCTTCAGCGCTCTCCTCAGCAGTCTCTGCTGTTTGTGGACCTATGTTACCCGCCTGATCAGTGCCATCCGGCACTGCCATAGTCGAAGCCCATATGGTGCGACGACTCTACTTGCCGTCGTAGCAATCCCACACGCTTGGCAATGAGTCTTGGTCTCACGACTGGTTGCGAGGCTCACCGCAACACCTTCATTGGAGTCAGCGACTCCCATTACTTCTTCGGGCGCGTAAGCGCCTTGGCGACCATCTCTGGCGCCCCAGTCCCGGACAGAGGTGGGAACATTACTCACCAAAACTCTGTCGGAGACTGCGGGCCGGCTAGCCCCAATGGCTTTGCCGCGCCAATCCATCCAGGGGTCGTGCTTTTCGAGCCCCGGCATGCCCAGGATCAAGTCGTATTTGTCCATGTCTAGGACAAGGAACGACTCCGTGCTGTCAAAGTCCTCGAACTTTACAGCCAGGTCCATCCGGACCCCAGGTACGTTAACCCCACCATCGGCCAGTCTCACCGAGACCTGGTCCCTGCCTTCGCTCTCACGCAAAGCGTCGGCATACTAGTCGCCATTCCGTGCGACTGTCTGGCGTCGAGCAAAGTTCGTCGGCGCCCCAGAATCAATCAGGGTTCTAAAGGGAGCTCCGTATCCCTGTACACTCGCGTGTACCACGAGCAGTCCACCGCTGGTCTTCCTCGTCTCGAGAGCACCCAGGCTCTCATGGGCTAAGCCTCCATGGCGTGCGCCGTCCGCACTCCTACCATGGGGACTTAGATCTTCCCCAGTAGGGCGCCCCACCCCTACTGGTGACCCCAGTTCCTCTGGCTCTTGGGTCGTGGCTTCTGCCACTGGCCCCTCGAGCCCCTAGGTTTGGAAGAGAACTTCCTTTGCCCTAGGCACGTTGCATGTGCCTGAGCTTCCCACATCCGTAGCAGCGGATGGAGCTCTGTACGGCCGGACCCAGCTCCATGGGTACCGGCCTTGTGCTAGCTTCAGCTGCTGGAGCTCCTTGCACAGCGCCCATTGACGCATTGTGGCCTTGCCACACTGACGTAGGAGGACGAGCCTGTCGGTGGCTGTACCCCTCTTGGAGGGCGATCTGGACCGTTTTCTCGAATGGATTCGCGTGTATGCGGAGCAACTGTGTGCGGGATGGGACCACCTTCAGGCCATCCATGAACACTGTCACCTTGATGTGTTCAGGTAGGGGGTTCCCTACCAGAGATGCAGCGAGCACTCGCATCTCTTGGATGTACTCATGTAGCACACGCTTCCCTTGTTTACAGGCAAGGAAGCGCGAGCGCTGGCGATACTCATAGTTCGCCCGGGAGGAAGGCGGCTCTAAGCTGTTGACACAGCTTAGCCCAGGTTGTGGAGCAACCCGGCGTTGTCGCTTCGAGCGTGTACGCCCAGGTCTTCGCCCAACCTCCCAGGTTGGACAGGGAGAAAGCGACCCAAAGTCGCTCGGTCGAGATGAGAGCCGCATCCATGGCGAGCTCTACTTCTCTGACCCAGAAGTGGATGTTCTCCCCCTTCTTCCCTTCATAGGGATTAACCTTCAGCCTCAACGGCTTAGGTTGGGTTGGTTTCATTTCAGCCACGGGGGTCTGCAGCCCCTGCACGTGAGCGATAAGCCCTCGCTCATACGTGTCGAACTTCTCAAAACGTTCGACCTGCTCGGCCGGCGTAGCAGCCGCCAAGCTTTAGAGGGCTTCTTCTCCAAAGATACCCACCATCTTCCGGACCGACGCGAACTGAGCATCGGTCAGATGAGGGAACTCCCCTCTATCCATCTTGGCTTACCTTCTAGGAGCCACAGAGGATTCAGGTAATCAACTACCCGCGTAAGCGTGGATTGACTACAAGTGCTATCAAGTGTGACGGGGTCACACGAGCACCTTGCTTGAGGAAGCGTGCTATCAAGAGTATGCAAACTCTAAGTGAACGGCAGTTCACTAGTCCCTGGTCTGAGGGGACTTAATAGCCAGTTTAGCGTAAGTTTTAGACTGATTTATTTATAGTTAATTAGGTCAATTTGGCCTGTAATACAAATTACTAATTAACCATAGTTTGTTTCTATATATACATATAAAAGTTAGGTCAAATACTGTTGGTTGGCCACCCGCCACCCGACCGACGTGGCAGTGGTGTGGCCCACACCACTTACGACAGAGTATTCACAAAACGAATACTCACAGCAGTGTATCTACTTCTGGAGGCGGTACCCTGTGTGGGGTAGTACACGGTGAGCTTAGTACATCGAAAACCATTGTGCTATTTTTTATTTAAATAAAAAGGAGACTTGCGTGTAGAGCACATGGACTATTGATCACGTGATTACGTCCTGAGCAAGGTATAGGCTCAGGAATCGTGGACCAACAACAACACAGTGCCAGTAACAATGAACCTAAACTTTTCCTGCAAAATAACGAAATCGGGCAACGAAACTGGATTTGCCAGCTGAAATTGGACCACCCTCCACCTTCCTTCCGACTTAATGGCTCCACGACGAAACGTTTCCTCCCCGACGACTTCATTTTTCTCACTGCACCGTCTTGAATGCCAACAGTTTATGTGCTGCACATCATGCAGCAGATTGCAATGTTGTGCCAGACTTTCATTCGTGTACTTGCGTCGCTGTCCAAAGTCACGTCATGACGTCTCCGTTTCACAAGGTAGTACGGAGAATCTCCGATAAAATCGACGAATATGAGGCGGTGGTGGTAGATCGTTACACAGCAGTGGGGGAGAATCTGACTCAGACACGAGTTCGAGTCCGAGACCGACTAAACAGTCATGAGAAGAAACTCGCCGACCAATTTGAGCACTGTGAAGCTGCTATAGTCAACAGTTATACTGCGGTTGGGGAGAGTTTGGTCCACACCCAAGAACGACTCAAAGACAAACTCAATAGTCAAGAACGGATGTTATCCGAAAAAGCGGCCCATCTCCTGTCAAAACCTGGAGTACCCAAAATGTTGGCTCCGTTACGTGACAAACTCAGTGGGGAGACTCTCGCCATTGAAGCTGGTGCAGAATCAATGAATTCACAGCGAATTCCAAGTGTTAAAGAGTCTTTTGACTCGAAAGGGAGTAATGTGACTCCTATATCAGAGACTTCGACGATATCGGAATGTTCATTCACTGAATTCCATACGAATGAGGTGCTTATCAACAAGGCTCGGATACCTCGTGACAAGGTGGTTGTGCAGGAATTTATTAGTCGAGGAGCTTTTGGAAAAGTGTTTAAAGGAACTTACAACGGCCAATTGGTGGCGGTGAAGACAATGACCGACGTAGATTCGTTCGTAGTAGAGATCAAGATGGCGTGTGCTATGAGCCACCCAAATATTGTGCAGTTCATTGGTGTGGCGTGGAATTATCGCGAAGATTTTTGCTGTGTCATGGAATACATGGATAGCGGTGACTTACGAGGACTGATGGACAAATATGAAGAAGAAAAACACGCGACCGGATTCAACTCCGCGAAGATCATGATCGCGCTGCATGTAGCTCATGCACTCGCGTATTTGCACTCTCGAAATGTTCCTGTGATTCATCGCGACCTCAAGTCGAAGAATATTCTGTTAAATGAAGCGCTAGGAGCAAAGTTGACGGACTTTGGAGTTTCTCGAGAACGGGTGGACAGAGCAATGACGGCAGATGTGGGTACGTCGCTGTGGATGGCTCCCGAAGTGATGCTTGGAAATGCATACGATGAAAAAGCGGACATATTTTCGTTTGGAGTGGTGCTGTCTGAGCTCTCAATGCATAGTCTACCTTACTCCCACGCGAAGCGCCCGGGGTCGGATCAGCAGTTATCTCCATTGGTTATTCTCCACCGAGTAGTAACTGGAACGCTCAGCGGGGAGTTTTCAGAGAATGGACCACAATCACTCGTAAGGTTGGGCCTAGCTTGTGTGTCCATGGATCCTGTTAAGAGACCAACCGCAGCCGAAGCCATGCGTATACTTCATGCCGTAATGATGCACGTTGTTTCAAGTTAGCTTATCCGCGATTGAGCACTGGCGGAGAACGTTCGGTAGCTTTGAATTTTCGGTGCCAAAGCAGCATTGCCATTAGCACATGCACTAGATGATGCAAAAGGAGCAGTGACCCCAGAAGACGTTGCAGTTGCCTGAAAGTACATCTGCCGTCGTACTGTCATCAAACATTAGCGGTCTCTTCGGCGATGTCGAGGCTCTGTGTCTCAACGGACTCGTAAGAAAATCACTACGTCTCAATGGACTCGACAGTTCACACCTCTGGCCCGCACAGGACACGCCACTTGTGGTGTTGGTCTCTTTAGATTCAATGGGATGTTATGTCGCCTCGTGGGGCTCGTAATGCCGCTGTATTGGCGCATCGAGCAGGCGCGCCTCATCACTGCTGCGTGCTGCCTTCTTGGATAATAAGCAGGACGAGGATTGCTATTGTTGCAGTGATGGTCATTGCCGTACTCACAGGACGGCAATGAAAGCGTAACTTGCAAAGTTGACGGTCATCGATCATCCTAAATTAGGCTATACAGTTTAACACTGCATTAGTAGGGTTTAGAAACCCATTAGAAACCCGCTTCTAATGCAGCTGGTGTACCAAAACATCGGTACTCTGATTGCTCAACCACTTCGTACCATCCCGTCGGTACAGTCTCCATTTACGTACGTCACTTGTGAACCAGCCTGCCAACCATGACTTCTCCCGTCCAGGCCTTGCTGCTGGATATGGATGGCGTGTTGGCCGAAGTGTCGCAGTCTTATCGCCAAGCAATCATAGACACAGCACGTCACTTCGGCGTGGCCGTCACGCACGAAGACATTGACCAGCACAAATTGGCAGGCAATGCCAACAATGACTGGCAGTTGACACACCGCCTCATCGTCGATGGCCTCCGAGACAGCTCCGTTCCCACGTTGGAAGCTGTGACCGCCCAATTTGAGGCTCTGTACCAAGGCGCGGGTACCACCCCGGGACTTTGTGAGCTCGAGACGCTCCTCACCCCCAACGGTTTGCTCCGTGAACTGCACCGTCGACTGCCCAAAGGCATGGCGGTGGTCACAGGTCGACCGCGCAAAGATTGCGCCAAGTTTCTGCGAACACACGGCATTGATGACCTTTTCCCCGTGCAGATCTGCATGGAGGACTGTCCGCCCAAGCCGTCACCGGAGCCCATTGTACTGGCGCTCAAGGCGTTAAACGTTGAGGCTCAACACGCCGCCATGGTGGGAGATACTGTAGACGACATTATCGCTGGACGTAAGGCTGGCACTATCGCGTACGGTGTTTTGACCCCACAGGTGTTCGCCAAGTCGGTGCTGGAGCAGACCCCTCCGGCTATTGGCAAGGTGCTGGAACAGGTTGGAGCCTCCGTTGTGCTGAACCCTGGACTTGCTGAGTTGTTGGACCTCATTCCACCAACTACGAGCAAAGCTCCGACTGTGAATGGGAAGAGTGGGGTACGTGAAGCCGCTATCTCACGTGTGACCAAGGAGACGTCAATCAATGTCAAGTTATCGTTGGATGGAACCGGCAAGTCGAAGGTGCGTGGTGTAGAGTTGTGAATTTTAGAGAAAAACTTACATTGGAATTGTTATGCTTGCTGAAGGTGAGCTCAGGTATTGGTTTCTTGGACCACATGCTGACGGCACTAGCAAAGCACAGCCGTTTCGACTTGGAGCTGGATTGTAAGGGTGATACGTGGATCGACGACCATCACACGACGGAGGACTGCGCACTGACGCTTGGTGAGGCTTTCGACGTGGCTTTGGGTGACCGAGCGGGTATTGCTCGTTTCGGCTCTGCTTGTGTGCCACTGGACGAAGCCCTGTCACGTGCCATCGTGGACATTTCGAGCCGTGCGCACAGCGAGATTAATCTGCAACTGGTGCGTCCAAGTGTGGGCGAACTGTCTTGCGAGATGATCACACACTTCTTCGAGTCGTTTGCGAGTGCCGCGCGTCTGACGTTGCATGTGGATGTACTTCGTGGCCGCAACGACCACCACCGTGCGGAAGCATCCTTCAAGGCGCTGGCGGTCGCATTGCGTACTGCCGTCAAGCACGACGCCACTGCCGGCGTGCCAAGCACGAAGGGGGTCTTGGCTTAGGTGACATACTCGAGCTGGTCGATATCTGAGGTGGACGCTGCATAGTGAACGTTTATGGTCTCCTCTTCATGGTAACAGACTCAATTAAGCTTGACATTAGAGAGATATGGCCCTGAGCACAGCCACTGCAACACGGGAAGGAGAGCAATCCGTAAGTGGCATCGATGATGCGGTACAACTCAATGTAGCCACTTGTGCTGTCAACAATGGAGTTGTTCAGAAACATACCGAATTCCCTTTGTTATGACCTTCTATATGTTATGGCATACACCATCCATTCAGCCAATCAGAGGCCGAACGGGAAAGACCCGTGTGCATCCTTTGTTATCACATACAGCACTTCAAACCGTATTTCCCGCAGCTCATTCTGCCATCGAATGGCTCCCGTACAGCAATGAAGACCAAAAGGGCGACCCTCGTCTACCAAGAGGACACGGTCGAAAGGTGAAGGCGAACTCTGTATCGTCTTATGCTTCCTTCCACAAACTAGAAATCCTAAATCATCTCACCACTACAACGATATACAGCAAATAATCAACCATTTCAACCCAGAGCTGCCTCAGTCAAACTTGAATAGTCACTTGGGGAGATGCTACTTGTATTGGCTGGTTTCAGAAAATGTGGTTTATTTGAGCAATGTGGTGATAATGAGGACTGAACCCTACGAGAACGCTAACGATGTTGCCGAAGAAGTGCTCCGGCCGCGGCTGCTTGACAAGGTTCTTTTACCTTAGATGACAATTTCGATGGCATGTTTCGCGCGGTAGCTGAGACTAATGAGCAACAATAAATGCCATTTCATTTTTGGCCTTGAGTGAACACTTCAGATAAACCTCAATTCGTTGTAGGCCTTGAGCGACGCTCAATGAGCGTTCACTTCAGCTAGACAGGACAGGCGCCGCCTGGTCTATGTTGGTACTATGTATCGTATGCCATAACAAAGGGAATTCGGTACCTGCAAACGCTGTTTTCATCGCGAACTTGTCCGAAGTCTTATCAGAGGCGATGAAAGCAAATGAGGAATCTCATCAATGGCTGTAGAGAAATGCCCCCGTGCTAGATGTCAAGGCAATGCTTACCGTCGTAACTTGGTTGATCCAAATAATGATCAAACAGGACTATTCATTCAACAGTAAAACTGTTGAACACATCTCCGTTCGGTGTCCTGCGGGAAATGCTTCACCTGGCCTGCCAACCACGCAACTCGAGTCCTGAGAGCAGCCACCTGAGTTGATCTTGACCCTGTTCAAAGGATCCACTTTCAATTCTGCTTCATCGGCCCCACACCGTTCGACCACCTCCAATTCGTTGCAATGAACCGCTTTGCCATCGCTGCGTCGCTCCTGGTCGCGTCGGTTGCTGCCGCCGATGAATGCTCCTCCAGCGTGAGTGAGACCATCATCGCCACCATTGACAACAGCACGTACTACGACACTTGTGCCGTCGAGGATGAGGGTGTGACCTTCAACGTCTCCTCGCTCTTCGACATTCTCAACTTCACGGACTCCGAGTTCATCCAATTCTGCAACTCGTCCACGTGCCTCGAACCCGTGCACGAAATGGTGCACTCGATTCCGTCCGACTGCCTCATCCTGTACGACGGCACGGAGCGTAACTTGTCCGAAGAAGTCACGGCATTGCACGATCAATGCCACAAAGCTCTAGGCACCGAAGACACTGACGATGACACCACCGACAGCGATGACGACATGCCCATGAGCATGAGCATGAGTATGAGCATGGATATGGACGGCACCAGCACCACTAGCTCCAGCTCGACCACCGGTTCCAGTGCCGCGTCAACGGTAAGCAGTGCCGTCACCGCAATCGCTGCATGTATTGCTGTTGCCACTCTGGTCTAGTCACCCCGTTAACCACGCAAGCAAACAGCACTTTGTTCTAGTAAATCACGAAGTTGAATGATATTGTTTGGTCTGTCATGGAAAAATAGTGAATGAATCTACGCCAAGAACGCGGCCAGGATGACGGTCGAGACGACCGAACCGGCCGCCATCACCACAGACGACGCGTCGGAGCTACCCGAGGCGGTGGAGCCCGATGCCGAGCTGTGACCGCCCATGTCCATTTCCAAGTCTGCCGCGTCGAGAACCTCGTGGCACTTGTCGTGCAGCTTCGAGACCTCACTGGACAGGTCACGTGCCGTGCCCTCGTACGTGATGAGGCATTCCTGTGATCCCATCAGCTCATGGAGCGGCTCGAGGCACGTGGACGAGTTGCAGAACGTCAGGAATTCCGAGTCCGTGAAGTTGAGGACGTCGAAGACCGACGAGATGTTGAAGGTCGTGCCCTCTGCGCACGTATCGAAGTACGTGCTGTTGTCAATGGCAGCAATAAAGGCTGCACTGACATCGGCCGAGCACTCCTCGGTCGCACCGACAGAGCCCGACACACCCGAAGACGACGAGTGTTCGTGCTGCTCGTGGCTCGAACCAACGGATCCCGACACTGCGGCCGAGCCCGAGGAGTGTTCGTGGCCCTCATGAGCCGAAGCGACGGCGACGAGCAGCGAGGCGGCGAGAGCGAACTTGGAACCGAGCATTGCGGACTTGAGGATGATGCAGCGAATTGCAGAGTGAGCTACGGAGATTAATGCAGACTCTACATTATGTTTGCGGTACGGCAACTGCTGTACCCATCTACTGCACCGCGGGAAACAATTGTTGATTGTCACTCGAGCTCTGCCGCCATTCACTCGGTGTACAGACTGTACCATCCATCGAGAAGGTGGCGAGAAGCTCAGACCTTGTTGAATGGGCAGAGCGAGAAACTCGCTGAACCTCCATAACGCCTTTGACTGCTTTGGGCAAGACTCAGGGTGCTCAGGGGCGTACGCAAGCAGCGATGAGCTTTCCAGAGCCTTCTTTCTCGTAGGTATAGTGCTGCACGTTGACTTGTCGAAGTCGTGGTCAATAGCCAACACGACGTGAGCAGGACCTTCAACTGATAACTTCCGTGGCTCAGACGGCGACGTGCACCCAACAGTCGACTCCACATCTCCAATTTCTTGTGCGTCCCCCTCCGATCCCGAACACTATCTTGAGCTGAATGCCATGTGAAGTTCACACGGCGTTCTCACATTGAACACGGCCCGTGTTCGTGCATGTACCTTGTGAGGCGGAACTCCGAGTCCGACTTTCGCGTCCTTGGAAAATCGTGCACTGTCTCCTGCAGACGTCCACGACTCACGCCACGAGCGAATACTTAGTACAGACCTCGTAGGGTCTTGTCCAGCCCAGTTGGCAACGACTTGAGGGCTCGAGAACTTTTGTCCAGCAACGAATGTCAGCCGCTGGCAATAAACAAAGTATCAGCCGCCGCGATGATGGCCACGTTGACCAACTCCGCAGCACTTCGGACTTTGCCATGCGCATATGTGTAGCGGTGAGTTTCTGCTTGGTGAGCAGCTCCCGCGTGTATAAGAGCTCCCGTGTGAATACCGTACGTCCCGGTATCGCCGTCTGATCGCACCTGACTAAGACGGGCCGGGCCCGACAACTTCAATGTGTCTGATAAGCCTGACTCGACAGAAGCTCGCTGCGGTCGACTGCTTCGCAATGCAACGCAGCGTGTCGCTTAATGAGGAACCCCTGCGCAGACTTCCTCGTTGCTCCTTGTCCGTCTCTCGATTGCAGCAGTCGTGGCTGATGACGCTCAACGACTGGCCTTGCTGCGTTTTCATCGACCTTGACTCGACTTCGGGAGCCCTGGCACAAGTATCAAATCGCAGACGTGACGAGACACGCTTGCAATTGGACGTGAAGCCAATTTGCTACCATTCGAACACCGACACGCACCTTCGAAGAAGGTGGCCTCGACTTGTCTACTGTTTATTGATGAACCGCCACGTAGAGCGCGGTACGTGCAAGTACACGCCTCGAATACATCGACGTCAAGCGGCCAACGCACCCGCGTAACGGCGGGCGGCACGCGTGCTGGTTGGTTCTTGTTTGTCATCGAGTCTATCCACTGCTTTTTCTCCGTTCGTGTTGGTGTCTATGCATGGCAAACATACAGCTCCTGCTGCAAAGATTCTCACTGCGAACACTCCAGATGTTCCTCTAGCGCTTTCCGTGCTGGAATTTGCACAACGCCCCCTTTATTGAAGCGGAGGTGATGCCATCGAGCTCATCAGGCGTGCCATGTTGCCACAGCAGCACCACGGCACAGTAGGATGTCGGCGAAGCCACCATACGCATGTGGCTACGATATACGGCACCGACACAATCAATGGTGATCCACTTAATCCCACGGGTGCGCGTAAAGACATCCATTGCATTCTGAGTCCATGCAACGCAGCATACGGACTCGCCTTCGGAGACCGTGGCGCCGGATGGCGATGGCGTGAAAATCTCGACCACCTTAGCCTTGTGATGAGTCCTCCTGGACTCTCCATGCCGGTCAGCTTGGTCACCAAGAGGCAAGAAACATGTTGAAGAACTACATGTACTTCTACCGGTAGTACAGCATGTAGTACAGTCAATGATAGCCAAAGGAAGCGCATTTAGTCGGTTAAGAGAAATATATATACAACGCTCCACTGTGTTTATAAACTAATGTATCTATCACTCACGATCACAAGTCCGGTCGAGATAAAGCTCAACGCTTACAGGTACAGCAGCACAGGCTGGTCGTTCTGAACACGGTACTGGTCCTGGGACTGGTCAATCGGCGCAGATACAGCGGGGTTCTCATCGACAAACAAGCATTGGAGAACGTCGAGGATCTCGTGGTCCGATACGTTAGCCGCCTGAGGAACGCTGACGTTCTGCTCCGCGACGCTAGTGGTAGTAGTGGAGGTGGTGCTCATCGACCACGGAGCGTACTCAGCAATAGACAGCGGACTCGGACGGGCAAGTGGGGCGCGGAGCTGGGGTGGGGCGGCAGCACGAGCAGCGGCCACAGCTCCAGGAGGGTGCTGCGTGCGCAGGTGACGCGTGAGGTTGCCGGCAGTGCTGAACGTCTTGCCACAGCCTTCAACCACGCAGATGTGCGCAACGCTGCCAAGGTGGTTCTGCAGGTGGCGAGCCAGCTTCTCCGACTTGGTGAAGATGCGCGTGCATCCCTCGACCGGGCACTCTAGCTTCTTGAGCAGGTGAAGACGACGGTGGCGAGCCAAGTTACCCGAGGTGCTGAAACGCTTTGCACACGAACGGATCGCGCACTGGTACGGCTTCTCACCCGTGTGGGTCTTCATGTGTTCACGCAGAGTGAACTTGCGCTGGAAGCGGCCGTTGCACGACGGCACCGGGCACTGGAACGGACGCTCACGTTCTTGCGTCGTGACAGGCGCGGCCATCGGGGCGGCGATGGGAGCAGCAACGTTAGTCTTGATGTGGTCCATGCTGACGAAGATGGTTGTTTCAAGTGCTTTGGTGATCAGAGACGCTTTGGTCGCTGTGCGATGGAAGGCAAGTTTGAAAGTGAGCTCACCAGAGGCGCAGCTTTCAGTTCCTTAGCCCTCACTGCTGGCCGGTCCATTGACAGGCCCGTTACTGCGCCATTGCTGTGGTCCGCTGTGACTTGCTGCCAGCAGCAGGCCCAGTACAGCCGGTTAGCCAAGGTTTGTCTCGTCCGTGCGCCACGCCACGGCTTGAATGGTCTCGAGGAGGGATGCCAGGCTGTACGCGGGTCACCGCGCAGAGACGGCGAGCTCGTGGAGTTGTCGAGCAAGTCGCAGGGAGGATAAAAATGTTCAAGGTGTTCAACCAGGTGAATTGTAGGGCGACGCACTTGAATTTCGCAAGTCCACCGAGAAACCAACCCGAGGAAGAGCCAATTCGAGGGTAGAGCAGCGAAGTTGCACGTCCCCCTACGTTCGCGAAAGCCATGTGGGGCGCGCGCGCCGGCCTGGAGCAAAAGGGCAGACAGGGGCAACACCATCTTAGTGGAAACCGTGGTTTGTTGACTTCTTGATTGGAAGATCACTCGAACTCTATGGTATTTCTGGTACCAAATGCACATGTCGAACCCCCACGAGGTGGTCTGACACCAACAAGCACGCTCGTAGGCCAAACTGTATAACCCCAAACGTGGGAGCTCTGCAGGAAGGAGAGCCTGCGCGGCGACGAAGGTGTTCGAAGCAGTTAGCCATCGTAGAGCGACGTTAACCTCAAAACCGGGCTGTCCCGTAATTTAAGGTCATTACCTAAGGCAAACAAGCTTAGAGAAGGTCCTACTTCGACTGGGACCGACATGCCGCGAAGGTGGCTACATGTCGAACAGATGATGGTCTACACGAAGTCACACGCGTCTTTCCAACTTCGACATCGCCCTAATACTTGTAATACCGCAACGTCCCTGGGAAAATTGTCGTGGAAATGTCTTCGTGCTTACGGGCACCGCATTGAGTGTACACGCAGCAGTAATCGCCGCCTGAAATCCAAAATTTGGTTGCCTAATAAGATACAACAGCCTTTGCATTCACTTCGCGTCCTTCTTGACCGATGTGCATCTACAAAATTGAAGCTGCACGGCTGTAAATTCGTAACGCACTTCAATTGCGTTGCCTTTGAAGCTGCGAATGTGTTGCTCGACTACCATGATACGTTGATTGTACTACCAATTCCAACCTTAAAGCAGCTGGAATGATGACTTCCAGCCGAAGTGCTGCAGTGGAATGAAACCTCTCGAGATACGGCGAGATGTATCCGTGTGTGGGGTCTCAAAACGTTGAAAGTTAATGCTACTCTACAAGTCTCCGTTGCAAACAGACCAGCTTCGTCTGTGAAAGCCGGTGGAGATCACCCTGCAGTGTGTCCCCATGGCGTGAGATGCGCAGTGTTAGTTGAATCGACCGTTCCGTTGGTTACCCAGACCGCAACGTGGACAGCCTCGTTGCCAACGCGAAGAAGGCATCAACAGTGAGCATCTCACGCTGCGACGCGTCTCGGCGTGCGTTACTTCAATGTCATGAATCCGCCACCACACGTGCGGACGACGCGTCTAAAATCATCGGGCGTGTCCGACTGGTACCTCAGATGAAGCGCTGTAGCGCCGTTCCATTCCAAGGAGCCGAAATCAAAGCAACCACTGATAATGTTTACACGTGTGAAGCGTATACCCATCGCAAACGAGCACGCTCTTACCGTGAAGGCATCTGTTCTCCAGTAAGCGAACGGCAGCACCAAGCGGACTCACTGCCTCGTGGATTCTAGGTATCAAAAGTATCCGCTACGCTCGACAGGTCGAAGTCGCGACACTCCATCCGACGGAACGCTTGGTTGGATATCTTCCATGTCGACACCAACACGTGTCGACACGGGGCCGACATCGGCACTATTACACACCAGCAGGTCGCTGAATGAAGCTAATGTGGTCGTGATGACTTGAACCTTGCTACCGGCTCCTGCTAATCATCGCGCCGCGACAGACAGCTCCCACCTCCACAAAGGCGCTGCTCTCTAACCTTTTTTAGGCCATGTCCAGCTGTATCTAGTGCTTTATTCTCCATGTTGAACGTGGCTAATGCCACAGGCCAAACGTATTGCGTCTGCGAACACCACCTGGGCGGCACTTCCAAGCCGGCCCATTGTTGTCCAGCAGAGGGGGAGGGGGCAAATTCTTGGCTAGCAGCGCACTCGGACAGCTGAAGGATCCCCTTGCAAATCGCACCAGGCCAATCGCTGGCAAACTTCGACGTGAAGGGCCTTCACTGAAGGCGCAGTTTGCTTCGTGAAAATTTTGGTTCAGTTCATGTAAATGGTATGTCCCGTATTACACAGGTACCGAGCGATTACGTCCCGCTTTGCCGCCGTCTGATCGTAGCGGCAGATCAAATCACCTGCTGTGTGCCCTTGGCGCTACGTTGTCACGATGGACTTGATCCCTTGAGGACTTGAGGCTCAGGTCGGATAGCCTCGAGGTGTGATTTTTTTGCCTTGCCATCGCGATTTGCTACAACCGAGCGAAAGCTGGATTACCCCCACTGCGAAGTATCCTCATGAAGGCACGAAAAGGCGAGCTCGCCAAGATCTAACCTTCAACGTGAGCCTTCTTCCTCGATGGTGTACGGTTTTCGGGGAGGCACGGTCTCAGAGCGAGCCTCCCGTTGCTGTTGTTGTTGCACGTTCAATGTCAGACGCTTTGCGATCTTGTCATGTCGGACGTGAGCTGCTCGAAGCTCGCAAAACATTGAGTTCAAAGTGTCTGAATTGGCTATAACTGCCTCTTATCCCGAGAGTGTCTTCGCGTGCACATGAGTTGAAGCGGAGAGCGAGTAAAACTGCAGCATTGCAGTGTCTGTTACGCGGATATGAAGTAAACTGCGTGTTTGCCTTGCAAAGCCAGCGTAGCGTGCATGCTTCCTCTTGGAAGAATTGAACACGTTGATGCAGTGAGTCATGAAAACCTTGGCTTTCTAAGCCACATGGATTGATAGTTTACGAATAATGGTTGCGTGACAACGCCTACAATGCAGCTTACAATCTAAAATTCGTACGTGGCCGTAAGATACGGAGCCTGGGATTGCTGTTGAGGTGGCCTGTGGTCACGAGGAGGTTCCAGTCTCGGTAGTCTGTCCCTTATAATGGCGACGTTGTGGTGGCCGTTTGCCGCTGCCGCTGCTGCAGCCTGGGCATTCTCCACAAACAAGCAGTCGAACAAATCCTGCACGTCTGACTCCAAAATGCGTTGTTGGGGAGGGTGTTGCTGCGGATGTTGCTGCTGCGAATGTTGCTGCTGCGAATGTTGCTGCTCGGCCTGTTGCTGGCTTGGCCACAACAGGCCACGCATTGGGAGGGAACCGGTCGGTGGTGGAGCGCTGCGACCAGGGAACTCAAACTTAGGACGAGGCAACGTCGGAACAGGTCCAGGAGGAAGCTGAACTGAAACTACTTCTTGACGAGTTGAAGGACCTGCACGGTGCTGCGTACGACGATGCCGGGTGAGGTTTCCCGCAGTACTAAACGTCTTCCCGCAACCGGCAAAGTCACACGTGTGTGGTGTGCGTGCAAGGTGGACCTTCAGATGCGGTACCAGCTTCTCTCGGCTCGTGAACACTCGCGTGCAGTGAGCTGCTGGACAACTGATCTTGCGCATCGCGTGGAGCTTGCGGTGTCGGGCGAGGTTGCCTGAAGTACTAAACCGTTTGCCGCATTCAGCCACGGGACATTGGTGCGGCTGCTCTCCCGTATGAGTCTTGAGATGTTCGTGCAGCGTGAATTTACGGTGGAACCGACCGCCACAATTGGGAACAGGACAGGCAAACGGACGATCCTCCGACGGAGCTGCACGGCGAGACGTGCCCGGTCGGCGTGGTGGAGCACTCCCATTTGCTTCGACGTTGATGTTGGCACCGGGGGCGAGATTGGCAATTGCACCGCCCGGGAGATTGGCATGCGTGTTTGGATCGTGGTGACCGGAAGTACTGCGCTGGAGATAGAATGGTGGATTCCGCGAGTTATCGCTCAGCATTGCTTGCATTTTTATTGTCGCTTGATTCGAATCGAGGGGGCGAGGGGAGGAGCGAGGGAGCTGGTGGAAGCCGAACACGTAACGCCGTTTGCGCTGATTGAACAGTGGCTCTCCTCGCCTCAAGCTGGTACGTTCGAGAATACAACGGAGACTGTGATGGCCTCTTGGCCAGTTTGCTGGGCCTGTCGCCGCGCCTCTGCGTCTGGTTTGGTGTTTGGCGGGGCGATCAAAGGACTTGTCCAGACCATTGGCCGGTGGCGAATAGGGCGGCACCAGCGCAAGCTGCGGCGCTGAATTTGCCTGGGCAGGACACATCAGATGCTTGCATGATTATGGCTTGCTGGCTGTTTGTCATGGATGTACAGTCTGCTGCCAGCGTCCAGCGCTCCTGATGGACGGACACCATGCAAATCGGACGTGCTCGAGTGCAGCCATCTGACGCAGACACTGTCGCTGGACACTGCTTATCATAAACCTTATGCGATGCCCCTCAACTTGACGTTGCAAGCACGATTTCATCCCGCATGGTCGCTGTTCACAGTCGCGCTCGGTTTTTCGCACTTCATGAGAGTGTGGAGAAGCCCGACAGCCGGGAAGCGTGGATAGACGACCGGCTACATTTTATCCCGGAAGATTTGCAGGCATCGCTACGAATCTGCTGCCAAGACTGCAAGTGGGCTGACCCCGTCCGTCCTGTCGTCTTCGGACAAGCTCGTGAGAGGAACGGTTGCTCGATTCCAGCAACACGTTGCCAGCGTGGTGGTCTTCGAAGCGACCACAACAACTTCGATGATCACTTGGCGTGGCTCTGGAGCAACGTGACCTTGAACTGATACCGTTTGGCATTTATTCACCATCGTGTCGGCGAGCAATTCCTCCAGGCTCATGATCACAACGGTGTTCTTGACGACACCAGAATCATTCATTCGCGGTCGCGGCGGTGCCGATGTGCTCTGCAACGGACCGAGGCAACGCGCTTTGCTGGAGCAAGAGATCCGATCTTCAGTTGTCAAAAGTACCTTTGAAGCTCGGGACGTTTCGAAGTCCACCGAGTACTGTACCACAGCGTTCATGACGTGACCACTTGACAAACGAAGTGCACTCTACGGTAGGTTAGGAGTTTCACGACGAGATGGCTCGCTCGAACGCGTCAACATGAGCTGAGGCAGCGAGATGTCAGACCTCATAGGATGACGCCTGACGGTGGCGCCAGTCAAGGTGTATGTTGTGTCTGCATTGCCTCGTAAGGAAGTGTAGTGCTGACGGTTTAGTGATCGATGATCGTGACTGACTAATGGGGAAAGTGATACGTTAGGAAGAGGCATTGATCAACTCGGCCATAATAACTTCATTTACAACTCTTACTAGCACTTGTCACAAAGACCATCATACGCTTTACGGGTGATAGGCTCCGCGGAGGAACGGCTCGCTTCGGATGATGCCACCCATGTTGCTCACAGGTGCCACAGCAGGGTTCTCAACAAATAGGCAATCCAACAGATCCCGCACGTCTTGGTCTGAGATGCGATTATATTCGGTCCTAACGGCCGCCGTGGGCTGGGCTTCTTGGGTCGGAGCTGCAGACCACATCGGAGACTTCACGAGCATGGCACCCGGTACGACAGGGTAGTGTACCATACGGCTTGGTAGACCTTGGAACTGACGCTGCTGTTCCGGGAATGGCAAGCTCTTCAACATGGGCGGCTGACGTTGGAGTTCCAATCCGGGCGTCCGGTTGATCGGTGGTGCATTGTGTCGCGTTCGTCGGTGCCGGGTTAAGTTCCCAGCAGTGCTGAAAGTCTTGCCGCATCCCTCAATGTTGCACGTGTGCGGTGTGCCCGCGAGGTGGACCTTAAGGTGTCTCATGAGCTTTTCACGACTCGTGAATTCCCGGGAACAGTGGGGCGTGGGGCAGTTGAGCTTGTGGACTGAGTGTAGCTTTCTGTGCCGTGCCAGGTTCCCCGATGTACTAAATCGCTTGCCGCAGCCGGCTACAGGACATTGGTGGGGTTGCTCACCCGTGTGTGTCTTCATGTGTTCATGCAATGTGAATTTGCGGTGGAACCGGCCACCGCAAGTCGGGATCGGACATGCGAACGGCCGATCTTCGGACGGTGGAGCACGTCGCGATTCAGTTGGTCGGTTCGGCAAAAAGTAGCTTTGATCGTTGGGCTGCTGGTTGAGCGTAGCTTGCATCGTTGCGCGCGGGGCTCAGTTTAACTTCGTGGATGGCAGGCAGTTTGAATTGTAGGCGGACAGGGCAGCGGCGACCAAAGCGCAAAAGTGCAGTGCCGTGCAAAGAGCGGAGGGTGGATCTCCTCACGGCACCAAACTCAGGATGGGAGGCCTTGCAGCCAGGACTTCAGCGAGACACCATGTCATGGTCGGCTAGCACTTAAGTCGGTTGTCAACCTGTTTAAGGTGATGTCATAGCGGTCTCACCTGCCAGTGGGGCCGCTGTCGACTTACAACGAAGGCTTGTTGGCCTGCTTGTTGTGATATCATTGCTACAACTGATCGGTGTGCAGGTTGAAGCTCGCACTCGAAGCGGGAGGCTTGCCCCTTTTTGGTTTTGACGCTCCGCGCTAAGAAGCTAAGCAAGCAACTGAATTGTCAGTGCGGCCACGCTGCACGCCTGTCCACTGCTTCAACACAAATCCTTGATGACTCTCAGGGCTCGTTTTGCATCGGTAAAGCGATGTTAGCCAAAATCAACGTAGAGCTAGATGCTGTGCGGAAGACATTCGGTTGGTTTTTCTGGTCTCGATGGTGGCTCCTAATGAGCCTCCAATGGAGCGTGTTGCCGAGCATTTCAAGGTTCGGCGGCTATCAGTGTCGTACTTGTTGAGACTACTTTTGTTGTAAGCCTTCCGGTGGGTCGAGCAAAGCACATAATGTTGTTCAATCACGATGATCAGTTGCAGTCCCTGATTATGTGTGTCGTGATGGTGAATTTCGCCGCAAGCTGGTCATCTTCCAAGCAAAGCAGCGTCAAGCCGAAGGGAGCAACACGAAATGAAGCGCAAAGATTGTAGCGTGTTGAGACGCAACTGGAGTTGACGGACCGAAATGGTTTGACTTTCAAACTGCAACGAATTTCGCTGTAGGTGAATGCACTTTGCTCCGGTACCATCCCGGACAGTCCGAGTGGGTTATCGCCGGTTTGAAGCAGGCAGGCACAGTGCATCACGTCGAAATGACCCCGAGAAACGCGGTCGTGTATGTTGCTACAGACCTCGCGTTTAAGTTACTGAGGTCTTGTCATACATCCTGTGTGATACATATGCACAGTTTACATGTACATGTACCATGGTATTGGTGGTGAGACCGCTTGGCAGTTGCACTGCTCCAAGCAGAAGCATGTTGAAGCTGACATACGCGCGAAAAAATGGTTATTGTCGTATTAGATCGATTTCGCCAGGCAAATCACATGGGACCATGCTGTTCAGTGAATGAACAGTGTTCACACGGTGTGAATCACGCCTCCTATCCATGCTAGCCAATCTGACATAGCGGTTCTTACGTGCATGTCGACCACCAAACTCGACGCGAATGTGCATAAGCCTCGATGGGAGAGGAGAACTCGGATGCACCGGATGAAGACGATGTTTCACTGTAACGTCGTCTTGTAACTTACAGGTACAGTTAGCACTCAAATCTCTTCTGTAGTTCTTCTCCTGCAATGTGATTAATGCTCCGGCTCAACTCCTCCCCGCATCGTACACACCGACACACATCCTCTTGCATCCGCGACTGAACACATACACATTTGTCGTTTGATGTGAAGTTGGGCATGGTGAGCAGGCAAATCGAGGCTGCGCTCTTGGGTAGAATTGCGAATGGCACATAAGAAATCGTTCCGAGTTGTTGGATTGTTTTTTGCCTGGGTACGGTATCCTATTCATGCATTTTTACTGGTAGGCACCGTGTTGACGCCCTCGTAGACCGTGTACTCGGTCCTTCCATGTAAACCTCGCTTTTGATCGCCTTCGCGATTGCTGTAGTCATAGCTCTTACTATCTTTCGGATCAAAGCAAGAACAGTCTGTGGAGAACTTAAAACAGTTGAAACAGACAGTGTCCATGAGGTCAATGGTTGAAGTCGATGCAATCAAGGTTGAGAAGGGAACGTCCGGGCTGTCACTCAGTGAAGTCTCCGCTACCAAGAATTGTACCAAGCTACTTCGTATAAGCTTCGACGCTTTCGCAAGTTATGAAAGTTATGAAAGTTATTAAAGCCTTCAAGGTGAAGTTGTGTCTGCTTGACCATCGCATGTACCGGCAGCGCCAAAATGGTATTCCCAGCATCGTTCGTACGGTATGCAGGGTCGACTGCAAGAATTACTGTTAGCTAGTACATGTGTAGCTCCAATGTAGTAGTATTAATAGCTAATAGCTACTACTACGTTGGAGCATTCGCATGTACCTGGCATTGGTTTACAGCTGTAGCTCATAGATTACCACGTCCAACGGAAGGAGCGTTCCAACTACCATGATCACTGATTTTTGCTAGCCTAACGCACACTGAAAACTGAAGTCCAATCTGTATTCCAGTCGTCTTTGAGCTTCAAGTGAAGAAGTGTGGACGGCCGAGGAAACAAAGCAGCAATAGTCGAGTAGGGAAAGAAAGACGTGTCCTTAATTTCGGTTGTCTGTACCATCCCGTTATGTACAGAATGGTTATCGGTACCGGTCGTGCGGATAAATGTTGCTACAAATTGACAAACTCCATGTCGATGTAACGATAAGCAGCTTACTCGATTGCAATAGCTATCCCATTACCACTCCGCCATTGTTTATTCTATCCGACAAGGAACCTGTTCGCAGCACTAGGACATACTTATTTACAGTCGAGGATTCATTCGTGGAATAGCAGAAAATACAGTAATTGCGAGACAACAAATGGGATAGCTGAGGAATTTGCGGTGCCACATCGGCACTGCCACTTGATACTGCGAAAATCGTCGCACAGCATAGCTACAGTGTGGGTTCTCTGGGAGCAATGCTAGGGTAGCTTCGAACACAATTTGACTGATCTTCGTCAAATATACATTGCGACCAATCTACAGTACATGCAGTCTACATGTACTGATAAAATGCTGGGACTGACAACTTACTTTGCATGGTGCGCTTCGATGGCGCGCTTCCCAACTCGGAATTCCCAAACTTGCCCGCAGCTGAATAGCCAAAGCCTGAAAAAGGACACCCTTTCAAAACTGAACCTCTTCCATCCGATATTTTCTGTTTCACCATTCTTCAGTATCATAATGCAAAGTAACCTTGCAATTTGCCCCAGTTGTTATATCTGCGCAGAAGTAATGTCCATTGGTTCTAGCAGGTCTGGGTGTTCGAATATTTCCCCGGATTCTAGTAAATCGAGGATAAAAAATGAGTTTAGTCCGAGCCACGTCATGCCTCTATGCCTCAATGCTATTATAGCTTTGAGTGTCTTTTGTCATGATGTCCTTCATATGTCGTTTCAGGTGTCCTCTTCGCCTATCAAACTGGTTCGAAGCAGTGTGTGACATGGTCTTTCTACCAGATTTTCCAATCCAGTCTCGGCTCTGCCATTCACCTCGGCCTTTGTATGCCCCGAGCTTGAGATGGTGTGATATCGCCCTTCGGTGGCCTCCCTCAGTCTCCAGTCAGTTCACGTTTCTCCACATAGCCTACAGTCATGTTAGCACGCTGGACGTGTATCGTTTCACTCTTTTCAGTCGTGAACGGCGCATCGACCAAGTCGTACGAGACGAAATCCGGCATTTTGCCATGGGTGGACGTGGCGACTCCCACCAAGGCACAAAGCCACAAATCTTCGCGTGGAGACACGTGGACGCTCATTATGAGCGATGAATTCAACACGGAAGGCCGCAGTTTCGAAGCAGGTGAAGACCATCTCTGGACAGCCATCGACAAACCAGACGGTGTGAATGCCGCACTGGAGATCTACTACCCCAATATGACAGGAACCGCTTGCGACGACGACGACAACTGCTACTTCTACATTGAGTCGGACATCCACGAGACCAACCTCACAGTCTGGAACGAGTACATTTCACCCCCCGGTTATGAGGACGTGACGTTCTACTATCGCTCTGCGATGGTGCAAGGCTGGAATAAATTCTGCTTTCAAGGGGGACTCGTCACTGTCCGAGCGCAATTGCCCGGTGCAGTCACCAATGCTTCGGGTAATCCAGACATTGAGACGGGGTCGACCAGTGTTCGTGCTGCTAATATTGACTACTACCCAACGTGGCCGGGTATCTGGCTCATGGGTAACCTCGGTCGAGCCATTTTCACGGGCTCCACGGCCCGTATGTGGCCGTTCTCGTACAATGAATGCAACGAAACCATCTTTGACTCGCAGAACCAGAGAATCAGTGCTTGTGACGATGAGCCTGGACATGGAATGAACGCCAATCAAGGACGTGGAGCTCCTGAAATCGATATTCTTGAAGGTGGAGGAACCGCCATCTCTTCGTCGATTCAAGTTGGCCCTGGTATGCCCGACGACTTTCGCATGCTCGTGGACAATTCGTCCGCTTACTGTTTCTACAGTTATGACTGTACGACGACAGGAGCCAACAACCAAGATGTCCCGACGAAATATTACTGGAATCTGCGTGGCCACAAGTCGTGGTACCAAGGACTTCGTTATGCTGCCAACAATTTGTGTGATGTCGAGAGTGAAGATGTTCAGAGCTTTGCCACCATTAACGCGTCGCTGACTAAGGGCATTACGGAGAACGCGTGCACGATGGATTTGTGTCCGGCGTCGTACGACGTGAATGCAGACTTGGGATTTAAGGACAATGGCACGGTGCACTGGGGAGTCAATAGCAATGGCACGTGTTTTCCCAAGCAGAATGCTTACATGGGTGCGTACTTGTGTAATGCTGGTAACACTGCGTCGGAGTGCACTCAGTCTGGAGGTTCGACGAGTTCGGGATCTGAATTCACGTATCAGATGGATGCTATTTCATCTAATTGGGAAGTTCACATGGCTGCGTACTTGGACTGGGTCACGTACTCGCTGGAGTGGGTTATGGGTGACACGGGCTACATTCGCTGGGAAGTAGAAGGGCAGGTAATCTTTGAGATTCCGGCCGAGGCTATTGTGAATCCGCCGCAAGATACGGCACAGATGAACCCCAAGAAACTCATGATCGAGGAGCCCATGTACTTCATCTTCAACGTTGCCCTCTCCAGTTCGTGGGGCTCAAAGCCGCCTAATGCTGGTTCAAGTGGGTGTTACGGTGATGGTACTGACAACACGACGAATGCTATCTGTGACTCGTTCCCGATGTACATGAAGATCGACTACATCCGCGTGTACCAGGATGTGTCGGAGGGCTCCTCGATGACGTACGGATGTGACCCATCGACGCACCCGACCAAACAGTGGATTGAGGACAACATTGATGACTACCAGGACGATGACAACCTAGTCGTGGAAGTTTCCGGTATGGCGTTCTGCAACTCGCACGACGATTGCACCATCTCGACTAGCGGCTCATCAGCTGTGACTACGGGTACATGCAATTCTGATGGCCGTTGTGAGTGTTCTTCGGACTCGTGGACAGGACCTCGATGCACTGAGACTGCCACCAACGAAGACGGTGACAACCTCTACGGTCCTCCGATACTTGTTGCCCTATTGATTGCTGGTGTGATCTGTGTGGTCACTTTCATCGTTGTCCTCTACAAAGTGACGCAGGCCAAGCGTAATGGCGCCCGTATGCGCGACCAGGCTCTCAAGATGGAGCACGCCAAGCAGATTCAGACTACTGGTGTCGACCCCATCGATGAGGGCTCCAGCAAGGTGCCAACCAGCAACAGCTTTGTATAGATAGGATATTGCAAATCAAGCAAAACATGAATCCAACAACCTCGGAACGATATCTCGCGGTGGCTTTCGCCACTTGTAGGTGGAACTTGAGTAGCAAATTTGTGCACTAAAAGTATCAAGCGCACAGTGTCGGTGATTTTGCACTACATGTAGTTCCTTAGCTTTCGCGGTCTCTGTTTTTCTGCTTATCAGCAATTGCTTTCGTCCGTGATATTGGTCAGACAACTGCAACTTGAAGGCTTGGATAGCATACGTGATGTCTAAGCTTATACGAAGTTAGTGCTGTAGTCCAGTTTCCTATTGCTCTTGGTAGCGGTGGCTTCGTTGAGTGACAGCCCGGACGTTCCCTTCTCAACCTTGCTAGCATCGACTTCAACCATTGACCTCATGGACGCTGTCTGTTTCAACACCTTTAAATCCGCCACTGGTTGTTCTTGCTTTGAAGAGATCCGCTTGCTTCTCCGCCACTGGCGAAAGATAACAAGAGTCGTAACCACAGCCATTGTGAAGGCGACCAAAAGTGAGGCATACATGGGAGGACCGTACAGCTCGTCATCGGTACTGATGTAACTTGCTGGTTCTGTGCATCGTGGCCCTGTCCACGAGTCAGAAGAGCATTTGCATCGACCGTCAGAGCTACACGTGCCAGTTGAGATGGATGTCGAGCTGTCGATGCTGCAGTCATCGTCCGTCTTACAAAAGGCCAATCCCGACACCACAGTGTACGGGTTGTCTGTGTCTGTATAATCATCAATGTTGTCCACGATCCACTGCTTGGTCGGATGAGAAGAAGGATCACAATCGATGGTCATGTCTGTGCTTTCCGACGTGTCCTGGTACAGGCGGATGTAGTCGATCTTCATGTACATTGGGAATGAGTCGCAAATGGCGTTGGATGTGGCATCAGAGCCGTCGCCATAGCAATCGCCCGAGCCAGCGTTGGGTGGAGATGATCCCCACGAACTCGACAAAGCAACGTTGAAAATGATGTACATGGGCTCTTCGACCATGATTTTCTTTGGGTTCATATGAGCAGTGTCTTGTGGGGGGTTCGTGAGAGCTTCAGCTGGAATCTCAAAGATAACTTGCCCTTCCACTTCCCAGCGAACATATCCAGAGTCACCAATTACCCATTCGACGCTGTACGTCACCCAATCCAAGTACGCAGCCATATGCACTTCCCAGTTTGACGAGATAGCGTCCATTTGGTATGCGAATTCCGACCCTGCGCTCGTTGAACCGCTGGAAGAAGTACATTCCGAGGCGTTGTTACCGGCATTGCACAAATATGCTCCTGTGTAGGCGTTTTGCACTGGGAAGCAAGTGCCGTTCGCGTTAATGCCCCAGTGCACCGTACCGTTATCCTTGAATCCTAGGTCACCATTCACATCGTACGAAGCAGGACACAAGTCCATAGTGCACGCATTTTCCGTGATTCCTTTGGTCAATGACGCTTTGATCGTCGCGTAACTCTGAACATCAGCGCTTTTGACGTCGCATAAGTTATTGGCAGCGTACCGGAGTCCCTGATACCATGACTTGTGGCCTCGAAGATTTTCGTAGTACTCTGTCGGAACATCCTGATTATTAGCACCTTTCGTCGTGCACTCATAGCTGTAGAAGCAGTAGGAAGACTCTGTGTCCTCAATCGTGCGGAAATCCTTTGGCATTCCAGGACCAACCTGAATTGACGATGAAATAGCAGTACCGCCACCTTCGAGGATATCAATTTCCGGAGCCCCTCGGCCTTGATTAGCGTTCATTCCTGAACCGGGGTTGTCGTCACATGCGCTGATGCGCTGGTTCTGGGAATCAAACATGGTGTCGTTGCACTCAGTGTATGAGAATGGCCACATCCGAGCTGTTGAACCCGTGAACAGTGCTCGGCCAAGATTCCCCATGAGCCAGATACCTGGCCACGTTGGATAGTAGTCGATGTTAGCAGCGCGAACTGTTGTCGATCCCGTCTTCACGTCCGGGTTACCCGATGCTTTAGATACCGCGCCTGGGAGACGCGCACGAACCTCAATCATGCCACCTTGGAAACAGAATTTGTTCCAGCTTTGAACCATACCCGATCTGTAGTAGAAGTACACAGTCTCGAAACCTGGTGGCGAAATGTAGTTATTCCAGACTGTTTTCTCGATGGTCTCATCTGTCGTGTTGATGAAAAAGTAGCAGTTGCCGTCAGTATCGCACTCGGTGCCTGTCATGTTTGTGGAGTAAACTTCCAGGGCTGAATTGACACCATCAGCGAGTTCAATTGCTGTCCACAGGTGATCGTCACCAGCTTCAAAACTGCGGCCTTCAACGTTAAATTCGTCACTCATGGTCAACGTCCAGATATCTCCTCGGGACGATGTGTAATTTTGTGCGCTCGATGGGGTGTCCACATCTACCCATGGCAACAAACCCGACTTGGTCGAGTATGAAGTTGTCTTGGCCGTCGAGATTGAGACGAATACTAGTGCCACCACTGAAGTGAATTTCCACTTGTTATTCTTTAGGTTGAGCATCATGCGGTCTGACAGAAGCTAGAATTGAAGTGATGCAGGCAAAATTGAAAGTGAGTGACGACCTAGTATCGTGGCGACGTCCATTAAGTGCTGAGACGCGAGCATCCATTGCTGTCCGTGACAATTGGCATATGGGTGGCGAAATACACTGAGAGATAAGTAAAAGATGACTAATGCCGTGCGTTGCCCGGAGAAGCTCTGGATATTTATACCGACCTGTTTTACAGAACAAATTTGTTAGCAAAACATCCTCCATGAAGCCTTATATAACATGCATTAGAAATTTAGCAATTGAAATACTTAGAGACAGATTTTTGGTGCCAGCGTTATAAATCCATCAGGCCTGCAGTCTCAATCTCTCTCGAAGTGCGTCTTGACTTGGAATTAAGTACTCCAGAAACTGCTTTGTAAGGGGCGTCGTGAGATAAAGCTGACGTAAAGTTTTGACCCGCGTCACCGCAACATAAAATGATGATCGTTGTGGTGAACTTCGTGTTGGATGTCGAAGTGGAGCAAGTATCATTCTGTCAACAGTCAAACCTTGGCATCTTTCCGTAGTGAGAGAGTATGCATGTACCAACGGCACTTGACGTATGCATACAGAGAACTGTCGATCTGGCAATTTCACGCTGATTCCTCTCTCGTATCGTTGGCAGACACTGGGTGAAAGGAGCAATCTGAATAATCCTTAAGCTTGACGAACACAACATCCGGATGTACAAATTGTTGGTGCTCTTCAATTCCATCAACGACACGCACTTGAATATCATCATTTTTAGCTAGCGTGATTGCAACAACAGTCCCAATAGAGCCATTTGCTAGCTTGAAATGGCTTGATACGTTTTTCGTGCACTGGATCATCGAGCCAATCGTCGATCCTCGCCATCCCTTCGCCACAAGAACTGTTTCTAGCGCCCCATCAGGTCCAGTGGATGTTACGTGAATGCTGCACGAATGTTACTTATTGTTAGGTCGTACGAAGGTTGTTAGTGTCCGGATGGGTCAACATTCACCTGGTTGTGATAAAAATGAGGACAGGTATTCGATTTCCCGACCGTTCGTGACTCTTTGTAATAGAGAGTGAAGTTTTGTTAAATTACGATATGTACTGATCTATGTATTTATACAAGTTTCCAGACGGTCTGCGATCCTACCTAAAACTCTGGATAATAAATATCCAGAGAACACCTGGTACTTCGCGTGTGGTGCTGTGGTTAATAGACGATCGGCTCCTTCTCAATCGCCCAAATGCGGCGAAGTGGATTTTGGTGGGGATAGTGGTGTCTTCAGGCTATCCGTCGTGATTCACTGGAGTACGCATTTAGTCACATTCTCGCCATAACGCAGTTGGAAAGAGTCTATCGCGTTTTACCTCCAGAAAGGAGGACATAACAGTATTTGTCGCGGTATGCACAAATCTCTTTACCATCACTGTGACGACCAAGCAAATCGCTGGTGCTACGGACACCATCAACACAGTAAAATCCACTGCCTGAAACATCGAGGAATCCATGCATCGGTGCCACCTACGCTAGCCATTACCGTTATTTACGGTGATAGTTAGGAGGGATATTAAGCCTTAACATCCACCAGAGCCACGTGAAACCACTTCCAACGACAACTAGGCGAGCGCCGCGTTGTGGTGAGCCGAGGCGGACCGAGTGATCTTCGCCTATCAAAACGGCTAGAACCAGTTCATCTGTAGATCGCCAGTCGCACTTGACCAAGCAGATGGGATTCGGAGTGAACGGCACGGATATGGGCGGATGTAGTCTCCGTTGCTGTGCGCTCCGAGCAGATCCATTCGCCATCATTTCTAGCTATTATAGAGGACGGACAGCACATATATGGCTCGAGTGCCAGTTCACTCACTTCGGACAGCGTGCATCACTTCCATTTCAATATCGAACAAATCATGGCACGACGGATACGAATGCAGGCGGTTATGACAACCGTGGCTGTAGGTTTCACTGCAGTACAGGCAACAACCGAGTATTCAACCAAGTCGGGTATTTTGCCATGGGTGGACCCAACCACGCCCAGTTCTCGGCAAACATACACGTCGTCTCGTGGCGCTACATGGGACTTGGTCATGAGCGACGAGTTCAATACGGAAGGACGCAGTTTCGAACCAGGTGACGATCATCTCTGGACGTCCATGGATAAGGCCGATGGTGTCAACTCGGCTCTCGAAATCTACATGCACAACATGACTGGAACCGAATGCGACAACGACGACAACTGCTACTTCTACATTGAGGCCGACACGGGTGAAACCACACTCACCCTCTGGAACGACTACCTATCCCCAGCAGGATACGAAGACGTGACGTTCTACTACAAGGCCGGAATGGTGCAGAGCTGGAATAAGTTCTGCTTCCAAGGCGGCATGGTCGAGGTGCGCGCTCAACTGCCCGGTGCCGTCACAAATGCCTCGGGTAACCCCGACGTTGAGACTGGATCGGGTAGTGTACGAGCTTCCAATATTGACTACTACCCAACATGGCCGGGTATCTGGCTCATGGGTAACCTCGGCCGAGCCATTTTCAGTGCATCCACAGCCCGTATGTGGCCGTTCTCGTACAATGAATGCAACGAAACCATCTTCGACTCGCAAAACCAGAGAATTAGTGCTTGTGATGATGACCCTGGACATGGAATGAACGCGAACCAGGGCCGCGGAGCTCCTGAAATCGATATTCTTGAAGGTGGAGGAACCGCCATCTCCTCATCGATTCAGGTTGGGCCAGGGATGCCAGAGAACTTCCGAGTTATTCCCGATGCTGAGTCGTCCTACTGCTACTACACTTACGACTGCACCACCGAGGGTGCCAATAACCAGGACGTCCCGACAGCCTACTACGAAAGTCTTCGTGGACACAAGTCATGGTACCAGGGACTCCGATATGGTGCGAACAATTTTTGTGACACGGACTCGACACTCGTGCAGTCGTACAAGACGATCGCAGCTTCACTAGATAAAGGAATCACGGAAAACGCATGCACAATGGAATTGTGTCCAGCTTCGTACGATGTGAACGCTGACTTGGGATACATCGACAACGGAACGGACCACTGGGGAGTGAATACCAATGGAACATGCTTCCCTAAGCAGAACGCGTACACTGGTGCTTTCTTATGTAGTGCTGGTAACAACGACACAAGTTGTGCGGCGTCAAGCGGCTCCACGGACGCAATGTCGGAGTTTGCGTACCAGATGGATGCCATCTCATCAAACTGGGAAATTCAGGTTGCAGCTTACACCGACTGGCTCACGTACCAACTCGAGTGGGTCATGGGCGATGAAGGGTATATCCGTTGGATGCTTGGAGGCAAGCCACTCTTTGAGATCACCGCCGACGTGCTGACGAATCCACCGCAGGATGCGGCCCAGATGAACCCGAAGAAAATCATGCTGGAAGAACCGATGTACGTGATCTTCAATGTCGCTTTGTCCAGTTCTTGGGGTTCGTCACCGCCGAATGCTGGTAATGGCGGTTGCTATGGCGACGGGAGCGACGCTACCGCAAACGCCATTTGTGACTCGTTCCCCATGTATCTGAAGATCGACTACATTCGAGTTTATCAGGACAAGTCTGATGGTTCGAACATGGCTGTTGGCTGTGATCCATCAACACACCCTACCAAGCAGTGGATTGAAGACAACATTGACTCGTACGTTGATGACGATAACCCGTGGACCGAAGTTTCAGGCAAAGCGTTCTGCGACTCCAGCGAAGACTGCACCATCGAGACAAATTCATCGTCGACCATCACCACCGGCACTTGTGTGAATGGACGTTGTGAATGCTCGGCTACCACTTGGACTGGCCCACGCTGCACCGTGGCCACTTCAAGCAGCGATAGTAGCAGTGACGGCTTCTTTTCCTCCAACTCGTATGGTCCTCCTATGTATGTGTCGGGTGTCTTCATGGCCGTCACTGTCCTCACCACGTTCGTGTCTGTCTACCTGTCCATCCTAGCCGCTCGCAAGAGCGACGAACTCCTCCAGAAGGAGATTATGGCGAAGAAAGGAGCTCAATCTTCTTCGTCGCCGGGTGCTTTTATGGGCGAATCCATGATGAAGCCCCCAAAAGAGAACTACAGCACCAATTTTGTATAACTTCCACCAAAATGCATGTTCGCAGCGTTCAAACCACCACAATAGACTCGCGAGCTCCACGGACTGATAGCTGTAATGAAAACTGAGTGAGCAAAATAGGGAGCAGCGACTCGAATTTATCGTCGTCAGCATTGCTCCTGTAGATTCATGCTAGTCCAAGATTGCAAGACTCCGAACGGATCTCAGTCTATCTGATTGCACGAATGTTGCAACCACTAAGAGCTGTAGGGGATACGCACTTTGTCTTAATGTTGCTAGTGTACTCCGATGAACTTGACGTTGGTAAACTTTGATATCTCGATTGGCGAGACCATCAACGAGTATTCACTTTCAGCGTCGGATTATGCTCGTCCGGATTTGCATTGCTTCAGTGCAATGAGCACAGCCAATTCCCGGTTGTCACATTAAAATCTTTATGTGCCATCATTAGCTTTCATGCCACGACTCAGCTGCCAAACATTTGGGTGGATTGTTGCCGCGTGCGTGGAGGGAAGCACCATGAACGGTGACTGTTTCTGCAGGTCGACGTTGTTGCTGTCCAACAGGTGATCGGAAGTGCAGCGAGCTCATCCATTTCCAATTTCGCCGATTCCTACCCCATCGTCAACGTTTGATCACAAGCTGAGACCGAGCACACAGCTTCGACAATGCTTGCTGGACGCGCACTCCTAGTGGTGGCGCTTGGATTTGTTTCCACCGCAAATGCTAAAACGGCAACATCATATTCAACCAAATCGGGTTTGTTGCCATGGGTAGATGTGGACACCCCATCGAGCGCACAAAATTACACATCGTCCCGAGGTGATATCTGGACGTTGACCATGAGTGACGAATTTAACGTTGAAGGCCGCAGTTTTGAAGCTGGTGACGATCACCTGTGGACAGCAATGGAACTCGCTGATGGTGTCAATTCAGCCCTGGAAGTCTACTCCACAAACATGACAGGAACTGAGTGCGATACTGACGGGAACTGCTACTTCTACATCAACACGACGGATGAGACCATCGAGGAAACAGTCTGGAACAGCTACATGTCACCACCAGGCTATGAGACTGTGTACTTCTACTACAGATCGGGTATGGTTCAAAGCTGGAATAAATTCTGCTTTCAGGGCGGAATGGTGGAGGTTCGTGTGCAGTTACCAGGTGCAGTCACAAACGCGTCTGGTAATCCTGATGTGGAGACGGGATCGACAACAGTTCGCGCTGCTAACATCGACTACTATCCAACGTGGCCAGGTATCTGGCTCATGGGGAACCTTGGCCGAGCCCTGTTTAGCGCGTCGACGAGCAGAATGTGGCCGTACACGTACAACGAATGCAATGAAACCATCTTCGAGTCTCAGAATCAACGTATCAGTGCGTGTAACGACACTCCTGGACATGGTCTGAACGCGAACCAGGGTCGTGGTGCTCCCGAAATTGATATCCTGGAGGGTGGAGGTACAGCAATCTCGTCCTCGATTCAGGTCGGTCCAGGTATGCCTGACGATTTCCGAATGTTGGAAGACAACACCACAGCATCTTCTTACTGTTTCTACAACTATGATTGTACTACGGAAGGTGCCAACAACCAGGATGTTCCGACAGAGTACTACTGGAACCTTCGTGGCCACAAATCTTGGTATCAGGGTCTCCGCTATGGTGCGAACAATATTTGCGATGTTGAAGAGGACGACATTCAAACATTTGCAACCATCAACGCTTCACTTGCGAAGGGTATCACGGAAAATGCGTGTACCATGGAACTGTGCCCTGCGTCGTACGATGTGAATGGAGATATGGGTTACAAGGATAATGGCACGGTGCACTGGGGAATCAATGCTAATGGTACTTGTTTTCCCAAGCAAAATGCTTACATGGGTGCTTACCTTTGTAGCCCAGGTAACACGAACTCAGAGTGCACTGCCTCGAGCGGGTCCACCAGTTCTAGTTCCGAGTTCGCGTATCAAATGGATGCCATCTCAACGGACTGGGAAATCCACATGGCCGCATACCTGGATTGGGTCACATATACAATCGAGTGGGTCATGGGCGACAGTGGCTACGTTCGATGGGAAGTGGAGAACCAAGTGATCTTTGAAATCCCCGCAGAGGCGTTAACAAACCCTCCCCAGGATTCGGCACAGATGAACCCCAAGAAAATCATGATCGAGGAGCCCATGTACATCATTTTCAACGTTGCTTTGTCGAGTTCGTGGGGATCATCTCCCCCAAATGCTGGTTCTGGAAGTTGTCGTGGCGATGGCTCCAGCTCCCAAGACAACGCAATCTGTGACTCGTTCCCGATGTACTTGAAAATCGACTACATTCGCGTGTATCAGGACACGTCAAGCAGTACCAACATGGACATCGGTTGTGATCCTTCGTCACATCCGACCAAGCAGTGGATCGAAGATAACATCGACGACTACACGGACACAGATAACCCGTATACCGCCGTATCGGGTATGGCCTTCTGCAACTCCGACGACGACTGCACTGTAGGCACATCGTCTGTGATCACTGGCACCTGCAGCTCCGATGGACGTTGCCAATGTTCGTCCGACTCGTGGACTGGTCCTCGATGCACGGAAGTTGCCAGCACCAGCGACGACGACACTCTGTTCGGCCCACCACTTTTAGTTTCGATCCTCGTCGCCGTCGCTATCATCGCAGTAGCAGTCAGCGTCATCCTGTATACGCGATGGCAGACCAAACAGATGAATCTCAGGATTCGAGCGCAGGAGCATGCAATAGATCGAGTGAAGGAGCTCAACAAAACAGCTTCCATGATGTCGCCCGACCCAAGCGAAAAGACGGCGGCCGTCATGTTCAACGGCGACAGTAACAAGGAAGACTACGCTACCAACTTCGTCTAATAGATAGGACCATCATTCTCACTTCAACTTCAACTTGGACATGTAGCCATAACCTATGTTCTATCATGTCAGTTGAACCTCACATCTTTCATGTTGCCTTTCTTCACTGATGACCCCAGATACCCATTGTGGAGCACCATGGCAAGTCCGAACCGCTATGTCGCTGGTCAAGACTTCTACAACTATGACATGTATGGTGGGTTGCGTGCCGGTGGCCTCGTGCAATTCTTCTCAATCGAGTTCGTCGGTCTTGTTGCCGCCACGTTTACGTCCTCGTTCGTCTACATCGGCGCTCGGTACGGCTTGTTGCCCACGGTCAGCAGCAAATTGCAGCTCACAGAGGATCAGACTGAAGCCATGGATCGACTGGTGGAGGTACCGGCTGCTTTGGCCTTCTTTGTGGGGCTTTACGCAGACGCAGTGCCGCTCTGGGGCACCAGACGCAAGTCTTATATGGTTCTGGGCATGTTGCTGAGTCTGTTGTGCTTGAGTGTCATTGGACTTGGCTGTCTCTTTGCTGACGAGTTGGAGAGAGCAATTGGCAGTGTCTTCAGCTATATTATGATGCTGATTATGGGCGGTGTGAGCTTTGGATCGATGATCAATTTCTGCTCCGTCCACACGGCAGTTGTGACGCTGTCGCAACGTGAGAGTTTGGAGAGAAGAGGAGTGTTCCAAGCTGATTACTTGGTCGTGAGAGCAGCAGGACAGATATCGGCCAGGTTGTTGGTCTATTTGATCCAGAATGTCATCGAGAAGTTTGAGATCTCATACATCTTGTTGGCGTTGATGTCATTGTCAGTAACGACCATTTGTGTGGTCATACTGGGACTCGACGAATCACCAGCCTTCAGGAAGAGAGCTTGAGATGCAAGTGTGAGAGCTACTGGAAATTGACCAAGCAAAAGGCGGTATGGAGGATCTTGGTGGTCGTCACAAGCTTCGCCTTCTTCCTGAACTTTGGATTTCCCTTGGTGACACAAGCATTGCGACAGTGGACAGATACAACGGATAATGCATCAGCGTTACTCAGCAACAGCTTGAACGACTTGGTGATGATACTGACAGTGTTACTGTGGAGATGGAGACTTCGTAACATAGTGTGGAAGAAGTTTTTCGTAGTGGCTCCAGCTATGACCGTCGCTCCTCAAATTGTAATGGCTGTGCTAATTATTCCAGCGCTGTGTCGGAGTCCGGTTGTGTATATCGTGCTCACTGGAATGACGGGGGTCTCAACGGGTGTCATGGCGCTGCTTCTGCTTGTTCCGGTCACCGAGATTATCGAGGAAGGCTCGGAAGGTGGCGTTGTCGGACTCGCGTTGTCGTTCAACACCATCTTCAAAGTTTTTGTCAGCACGCTGCTCACGTCCATTCAGCGTGCATCTTATTTTCCATCAGACGACGATGAAGACACAACACACCGCCGGTGGTCCATCGCCATCCTGGACGTCGTCACATGCTGCGTCAACAGCTTAGCTCTGGTTGTCATCCCTATCTTGCCGATGCAGAAGCTCGACGCGCAGTTCATCCGAATGTATGGAGGCTTCACTGACAACGCTAGTGCCCTCACCGCTGCCGCATTCCTCACGTCGCTCGCCTACTGCGTCGCGTACAACATTTACATCTTCAGCGAGGCCATCAACTGAGAAAGCATTCGCTGAGGCAATTATCGCCCTGGCATCCATTATCATCAGCCATGGCGATTCCAGCGTAGACACCTAGCAAATCCAGTTGGTGCGTCAAACGTTGCATTTCAATGCAAGTGACATGTCGCATGATTTCCATAATTAATATCAACCATCACTCTTGAATTCCTCCAAGCAGGTATCTACTTCTTACTATTGCCTCAACTTCACAATCGAATCCCCGCCACAATCTATATGATCGCTTTAGTCAGGTGCAACTTGCGAGCTATTCCGCCCTTCAGTTCGGCGTCACATTCCAGCTCTTTCCCTTCTAGACCATGAGTCGAACTCAAGAGCTCCAGCTGCTTCCGAGGCCCATACAAGCACGAAGAAGGCCATTGCAGGCTTGGCAACCCAGCCAGAAGCTGAACCAGCGCTTAGTCTCGCCATACACCCAAGCACCAAGTTCGAGGAGCCTTCAACGTGGTCGGGATGCGTCATCGGCTGCAGTTATTTCCTTCTCTTGGTCATCAGCGCGTTCCTGAACGCTGCATTTGTGTTGTGGCCATTGACGCTGTTGCGTTGGGGTTGCAAGCTCCCAATTGGCGCTTGTCGCCCGTTTTCCGCTTCCTGGAGGGCAAATACTTTGCCATGTTGAGTGGTTTACTGGAGCTCGTAGGGGGCGTCAAAATTGTCGTAACAGGGGAGGAAGAGCTGCAGTTCGAGCCTCAAGATCACGTGCTGATGATCTGCAATCATCGCAGTGAAGTGGACTGGATCTTCTTCTGGAATTTGGCTCTAAGACTCGGCGTCCACGATCGCATTCGTATCATGATGAAAAGTGTCATTAGATACGCTCCTGGAGTGGGGTGGACGATGCTCCTACTTGAATATCCATATATTAATCGCAACTGGGCTACAGATCAAGAGAGACTTTCGAAGGTCATTCAATCTTACAAGGACGTTGACATGGGCTCGTGGTTGGCGATGTTCCCAGAAGGAACGGCTTTATATGACAAGACATTGAAGAAAAGTCATGAATTTGCAGAGAAAGAGGGACTATCAAGATGGAACTATGTGTTGCAGCCGAGAGTGAAGGGGTTTGAGCTTTGTGTGGAGAAAATGGACCCTGAATATGTCGTGGACCTTACAGTTGCATATCCGGATCTTATAGACGGCATCCGACCGTCACCGGTGAGTATTATAGCATGAATGCTGTCGCTGAGGTATTATGAAGGTGTACTGACAGTCTATCTTTTGCAGGTGCGACTCGCACGAGGTCAGTTCCCCGCGGAGGTTCACATGCACGTGAAGCGGTACCACCGATCAACGTTGACGAAGCACAAAGACCACATGGATCAATGGTGGGTTCTGTTGTGCATTTCTAGAATTCGGAGATGCTGATTAAGGTGTGCAATTAGGTTGAAGGAGCGGTTTGCGGAGAAGGAGGAGCGCCTTCGGAGATTTTATGAGATTGGTGCGTTTGAGGGCAAGCAATGTATCCGCCCGGAGCTCCCTCTGTGGAGCTCTGTCATCCCAGGCACCGCTTTGAACGCTGCGTTGTGCGGCTTGGCGCTTTATCTGCTTATCCAGTTTCCACTTGCCACGTGCACGTGGTTTGCGCTTTGCTCTGCACTTTCGATGCTGCAGGCACGCAACTTCGGTAATTAAGTTTTGACACAGTGGATATGCGCAGCATTGAACAACTCTGTGATTCAGTTCGTATCAATTAGCAATATGCACCGTATGAAGAGCTCAAGTACAATCCAAATTTGTTCAAGCTCGATCGCGATGTGATGTCCTCCACTTTTCGGCGTTGCGCTCGGGTGGCTTGGCGTCACCTCCACAGCGCAGTCCCAACTCGACACAACGCCTTCGGACGTCCAACGGAGTCTTGCCGGGCAGACGCCCAGCCAATGTATGAGCCATGTCATTCTGCTGACCGCGAAGTAGACTCTCTTCTTCGTTGGTGAAGACCACTTCGCTAACACGCGGGCGTGAACGTGCTTGACGATAAACTTGTGTGCCTTCAATGTTGCTGGTGCGTCCATTAACTCCAGACAGGAGAACGAGCACCGAGAGCATGTTGAAGAGCTTCATCATCTGATGATCTTGAATCGACGTCTCTTTGAAACGGTTATGAACTAATAGCTGATGAAGATAAGCACCATTTTACCTACTATTGATAGATTTAATGAGCATCTTTGTAATTTTTTGATTGCCAAACGAGTTGAATGGGACCGTCGTTCAGCCATGGACACCCATGTGACAGTTAGTATGAATGCACCAAGCCATACAACGCACGATAAACGGATGGGTTGGATGAGTGACACACAACAAACCTGCTGCTTTGATGAAGTTCACGCCCGTTGTGTCCAGCTTCAGACGCGACTGTCAAACCCTCTAAATAGCATACTAATACTCGATCACCTGTCATACATTTGCTGTTCAAAAGAACCTACGTAACAGCCTACAACTTCAACTTCCTGAACGCAAATGACTGCCCTGAACATCAGATGAATCGTAATGGTACGTGCTGGATCTCAATCCAGTGTCCTTGCCCGGCTCCCTCGTCTTCGATCTCCATTCTTCAGTCGCCTCGCTCAATGATGCAAGATCGGCAGTTCCGTACCTCGATAAGCGAGGAAGACAACTTTACCAACAACCTATTGGGGTTCCGGCCGATCGTTCTCTATGACACACACAGCGACATGATCGATGACTCACTTACATTGTCGCGGTCGAGGAAAGAACAGCAACTTCCACAGTTCTCCACATGCTCCAGTCGTGGACTCGACGAAATTGATGCCGAGTGCTCCTCGTACATGTCATCCCATCAGGAAACAAAAACACTCAATGGACCAATTCTACCGACTCAAGAGTATTCTCCACCTCCTCGATCGCGGGAACGAGGGGTTGTGGAGGTTGATGCGATGTTTAATTATCGAGTGCTTGGGAGTTTGCGTACTGGACTTGCTCCTATTGGCTTGCTTAGTCAGTGGCATGCCGGTTTAGCAGTCACAGCTTTCGCCTCTGGAGCTACGATGGCCTTAATGCGTACCGTGTATCGTCCATTACTTCTTTCAACGCTGAATGACCACTTTCATAGGAAATATGACGCTGAAACAGCTTTACTGGATTGGCCTGACATGCTTTCTGTATTTCTTGGACTCTTTTCGGACTGTGTACCGATATATGGCACTCGACGCAAAGCATATATCACAATGGGATGGTTGTTCAGTGCGCTGAGCTATGCTAGTGTCTGCGTGATATACTTGGGTCAGATTCATGACGTTCCGGAGCCCAACCCAATCTTTGGGTATTTACTTGAGATTTGGAGTATCATCGGCTGCTTCGCCCTACAGCTCTCGTGGGTGGCAGCGTTAGCTTTGGTTGTGGGTTTCGGACAGCGAGAGGCTCTCAGTGAACGAGGAGGATTAGCGACTTTGTTCCTGATACTTTGGCAGACTGGAGCGTTCGCAGCATACTTTACCGTTGCAGAACTGCAGCAAAGATTAACTTTGATGAACACTAGCGCCGTCGTTGCTACAATTTCAGTGATTGTATTGCCGTTCGTGTGCTGCTTTCTGCACGACGATGACGAGCAGGAGTCAGCAGCAACACTTGTAGCATCGACGAAGCGAGTTGGGGTGATTCCAGCACTACGTACCGGCGTTCTTCAAATGTGGGAAATCTGCCAGGAGAAGGTAGCGTATCGAGTGCTGATGTTCATACTGGTATACGGAGTGCTGCTCAAGGCTTGCGATTTTGACGTGAATAAAGCTCTAGCAAGTTGGAGTGGATTTACACCTGTTGCCGATAAAGTTCATGTAGTAAACTTATGGGTGTTGGTTATACAAAGTGGCGTAGCAGTTGTTGCTCTACTTCACGCAAAATGGAGATTGCTGAGCGTTGCGTGGCGACAATTAGCCGTCGTTGGAATTGGGATCGTCGTAATTGGTGTTGTTGCACAAGCCACACTCATTTCGACAGGTAGTATCCGCTCCAAGTGGTTCTTTGCACTCTTCACGGGGATTGTTGCATGGCCGAAGACGTGGATTTTACTGTTCATGGTATTGACAACTACGGAGGTGACGCACGTGGGTTGCGAAGGCGTCACTATGGGTATCGTGCTCTCGGGTCTAGGTCTTGGCACCTCCGTTTTGAACACAATTTCCAACTGGATTAGTCACGCCACGAACACGGAAGTGACCCAGGAACTCATTGATGAAGATGCACACAGTACTCGAACTCGCATACTGTTTGTTGCGATCGCTTATGCAGGTGTTAATTTATTGGCAGCAGCAGCCGTACCATGGCTCCCACGTTCAAAGCTTGAGACGCAACAGCTCCGCGCTTTTGGAGGCTACAGTAGGAAAGGTGCTTCATTTGTTGTTGTGTTGTTTGTAGTCCTCCTGGCCCTGGCAATCATCGCAAGTTTCAAATAATAGTTTGTCACTGAGATCGATCTTCTGGTGATTCTCATTCTTGTTTTAATTTATTTCCTATAATCACGTTTTATCGGCCACTTGAGCGGATTTTATTCTGTATAAGCGATCGACTCGATCGTTTACTTGTTCACTTTGCTTAGGAAAACTTATCGACTCTGGTTCTGGTTTAGGAAACCGTGATTCCTAAAACCTCGCAATCGAATGCACCAGTAGAATTGATGAAAAATAGCCCTCCGTGGAACCTGTGCAATACTACTCTGAGTGTAGGGTATAATTTAACCAAACATAACTGTATTGCACTGCAAGGAGTATGTCCGAAAGAATTGGGACCTCGAAACATCTTAAATGGTACTTGGCTAGACGCTTTTCGTTCCTCCTTATGGGGATAGAATTCCCGAAACTCAAGCTGAATTCGTAGTACGACGACCGAAATCAGCGTTGAATCTGTCTGACACTAAAGTATAAGAAAATGAGTATTTTTCAGCAAGTTTGTGTTATTCAGCTTCTCGCGAGCTCATGGTTCGCGAGGCTTCTTCCTGGTCAAGCACGATTATTGTCATTTGGGGATGAAATAAAGACACACGAGGAATAGTTGAGAAATTGGCTTATATTTTCCATCTAGACGAAGTTCTGGCTGTAGTTGTCTTTTAGTCGCCTCTGTGAAGGTCTATCCGAGTTCCGTTTGACCCGTTCCAGTTGCAAATCATCGTGAATGTTGTGATTCATGTCGACCTTGGTCTTCACTTGCTTCTTGAGTTCCAAGGCATCTTTGCGCTGATTTTTGACGGACCACATGACAGAAACGAAACTCAAGAAGACAAGAATCGCAGCGACACCGACTGAAAGTCCCATGGGTGGACCATAGGAACTTGTTGAGCTAAACGTATTAGTCGTTGTCGAGGAACTTGATGAAATTGCAGTAGTACATCGCGGACCACCCCACGATGAAGAGTACATGCATGCACATCGCGACTTGACGCATTTGCCTGTTTTGAGTGCTGTTTTACCCAACACGCCGCCAATTGTGCAGTCGTCATCGACAGTGCAGAATGCTTTGCCTGCAACTTCCTTGTGATGATTGTCATCGTCCTGGTACTCATCAATGTGAGCTTTAATCCATTTCTTGGTCGGGTGGCTTGCTGGATCACAGCCTAGTTGCATATAATTGTCATTATCGAGATCATCGCCTAAGTCTTGGTACAACCGAATGTAATCGATCTTCAGGTACAATGGAAATGAATCACAGATCTTGTTGACCTCTTCATCTGAGCCATCACCGCGACATTCTTTGCCAGGATTCGGAGGTGTGGCACCCCATGAACTAGACAGAGCTACGTTGAAAATAATGTACATCGGTTCCTCCAACATTATTTTCTCCGGATTCGTTTTGTTTGAGTTTTGGGGCACATTCGAGATCGACTCGGACGGCACCTCGAACAACGGACTACCTTGAAGCATCCAGCGTACATATCCATTCTTACCAGTGACCCATTCGAGTTGATAAACGACAAAATCTGTGTAAGCTCCAAGATGTACGGGCCAATTGGCGGAGATGGCATCCATTTGGTAGTTAAATGAGCTCATGGCATTCGACTTCGGAGTAGTCTCATTTCTAGGACTGGCACATTTAGAGAAAGTGTTGTCCGGATCACACAGGTAGGCACCAGTGTACACATTAAATAGCGGGTAGCATGTGCCGTTGGAATTGATACCCCAATGACTAGTCCCTGCATCGTCAATTAGCCCCAAATCACCATTGACATCATTCGAAGCAGGACAAGTCTCCAATGAACAAGTATTTTCCGTGATTCCGCCCTTTACAGACGCAGCGACCGTGTCATAGTCTTGTTTCGCATCAGCACTGGGTGCGCAGTGATTGTTGGCACCGTAACGAAGACCTTGGTACCAAGACTTGTGACCTCGTTTCTCATAGTAAGCTGTAGGAACACCTACGTAGTTTGCACCCTTAGTCTTGCAACTTGCGGCGTAGATACACGAGTACGAATCACCAGAGGAATAGTCAACACCAAAAATGCGGTATTCGTCGGGCATTCCTGGACCAATTTGCAGCGACGACGAAACCAATGTGCCACCACCTTCAAGCACATCGATTTCAGGAGCGCCACGTCCTTGATTGGGATTAAGACCATAACCCGGATTGTCATTACAAGCGCTGATACGCTGGTAGCTCGGTTCAAATAGGTCAGGCTCGCATTTATCGTACGAGAATGGCCACATTCGGTTAGTCGAAGCGGAAAAGATAGCACGACCGAGATTTCCCATCATCCAGATACCAGGCCACGTTGGGTAGTATTTTCCTGTTGCGACCTTGGTATTCTTTCCTTTTGCTAGATCGGGATTGCCAGATTCTGTCGTAACAGTTCCTGGTAGCTGGACACGAGCTTCGATCATTCCTCCTTGGTAGCAAAATTTGTTCCAAGACTGAACCATTGCAGACCTGTAGAAAAAATAGGCATCAACGTAGCCTGGAGGGTGCGTGTACATGTTGTAGACATGGATGACGTTGACTTCGTCTACAGATTTGATAAAGAAATAGCATGTGTCATCGTCGTCACATTTGGTGGAAGTCATATTGTGCGAGTAAAGTTCAAGAGCGCCGTTAACACCGTCAGGTTTCTCGAGAGAGGTCCAAATGTGGTCATCGCCCGGTCGGAAGCTGCGATTTGGCGTGTTAAATTCGTCGCTCATGACAAGGTCCCATCGTCGACCACGTGAACTGGTGTAAGTTTGATGGTCGTCAGGTGTAGCGGGGTCCACCCAAGTTTTGATACCAGACTTGGTCGGGTACGTTGTGTCTGCCGTCGTTGCATTCTTAGCAGTAGTGACCGCAAAGAATGTCACCAAACTTACAGCTAGAGCCCACAATGTTAATTTCTGGAACCACATCAACACTCGAGTTATCGATTTGAATAATGCAGGAACAGGTAAGACTCAAGACAACGAAAGCTAAGAAAAGCATTTCAATCATGCTGTTTGCTCTTCATCCCAAACCCATCACAAATAGTTTGAAAAACAAGGATTCGATGTAAATAACGTTACTCTACTGTAATCATTGCCTTTGTTCAGTAAAAACTACAAGAAATTCTGACTGTAGTTGTCCTTGGGCTGTGGTGTTTCGAACTCATCAAATGAAATGTTCGTCCTAGTTGGAAAAGATGGTCTCACTTGTTCCAGTTTCTTCGCCTCTGCAGCTTTAAGTGCTTCATCAGCTTGTTTCTTCAGTGTGCGGACAGACATCCCGACAGCTATAAAGGTAGAAAAGAGAATAACAACTGCAACTACGAGTGAAATGGCCATGGGAGGACCGTAAGTGCGCTGGGTTATGGAATCTGAGCTACTAGATTCTTCCGCGATAGCAAGCGTACACCGCGGCCCACCCCACGAATCAGGATGCGAGCATGAACAACGTGAATTAACACACCTGCCGGTCACCAATTTCCGGGTACTAGTACTCCCAATCGTACAGTCACTGTCAGTCTTGCAGAATGCTTTGCCAATCACCTCAGTCAACGGATTATCTGCATCTTCGTATTCGTCCAAGTGACCTTGGATCCACTCTCGCGTTGGATGACTTGCTGGATCGCATCCAAGCTGCATGTAATCACCGTCACCTCGATTCCCCTTCGGGTACTGGTACAATCGAATGTAGTCGATCTTGAGAAACATTGGAAAATCATCGCAGATTCTATTGACAGTCTCATCCCCACCGTCACCTCGACATTCATGTCCTGGATTTGGAGGTGCAGCACCCCACGAACGCGATAGCGCAACGTTAAATATAATCGACATTGGCTCCTCCAGCATGAGCTTTTGTGGATTATTTTTCTTGGTATTTTGAGGGACGACAGAAAATGCTTCTGCTGTGACTTCAAAGAGAGGTTGACCAGCTCCCATCCAGCGTACGTATCCTTTCTCTCCAGTGACCCATTCGACTTGATAGACGAAGTAGTCCGTGTATGCGCCTAAATGCACTGGCCAATTCGCTGAAATTGCATCCATCTGATAGTTGAACGGCTCCATGGTGTTTGTTTTTGGTGTGGTAGAGTTGCGGGGTTCGCTACATCTTTCGTCGGTATTATCTGGATCGCACAGATATGCGCCCATGTACGAGTTCATAACCGGAAAACACGTGCCGTTGCTGTTAATTCCCCAATATTCCGATCCAACTCCGTCGATTAGTTCTAAATTACTATTTGGATCAAGTGATGCAGGACAAGTGTCTGCAGTGCAAGTATTATCCTTGATTCCAGTTTTCAGCGAAGCTTTGATCGTGTCGATATCTTGTTTTTCATCAGCTGATGGACTACAGAAATTATTCGACGCGTAGCGAAGACCCTGGTACCACGATTTATGACCTCTTTCCTTCTCGTAATAAGCAGTCGGGACATCAATGAGGTTGGCTCCCGGCGTCTTGCAATCATATGTGTAGACACAGTAAATATTTTCTGAATCATATTTTTCCACTGCTGGAAAAAGTCGGAAGTCACTAGGCATTCCAGGAGCAATCTGCAATGACGACGAGATAGCCACACCCCCTCCTTCCAGAATATCAATCTCGGGAGCTCCACGACCTTGATTCTTGTTGAGACCGTAGCCTGGATCATCATCGCATGCGCTGATGCGCTGGTTCGATGGCTCAAAAATGTCTGGTTCACATTTATTGTACGAAAATGGCCACATTCGACTTGTCGAAGCTGAAAAGATGGCACGACCAAGATTCCCCATCATCCAAATACCAGGCCACGTCGGGTAATAGCTTCCGCTTGCTACTCGTCCAGATTTACCGAGAGCAAGATCTGGATTCCCAGATTTTGTAGAGACTGCACCAGGCAATTGAGCTCGAACTTCCATGAGTCCACCTTGATAACAAAACTTGTTCCACGACTGAACCATCCCTGCTCGATAGAAAAACGACACATTTTCAAACGCAGGTGGCTTGAGGTAAGCGTTGTATACGGTGAGATTGGTTACTTCGTCGATGGCCTCGATGTAGAAGTAGCAGGTACCATCATCGTCACACTTGGTGGAAGTCATATTATGCGAATAGACTTCAAGTGCTCCATTCACGCCGTCCGGTTTCTCCAGCGAAGTCCACATGTGATCATCACCTGGTCGAAAACTGCGGTTTGCTATGTTGAATTCGTCACTCATGACGAGTTGCCACGTCTCGCCTCGGGACGTCGTGATCTGCTGTGCCTTGGCTGGTGTTGCTGGATCTACCCACGGTTTGATACCAGACTTGGTCGGATAGTTCTTTTCACTTACTGCTGCTACCAACGATGGAAAACTCCCCAACGCCATAAAGAAAAGTACCAAACATCGCATGAGGCGAATACAAAACACACACGAGAGTGGTGTTGCTGGTTAGTTTACAAATGGGTGAACTTCTGCCATCTCTGTTAGCCAGCAAGTAGCAAGCTCCATGAAAAAACTACTGCACGCAAATGTGTGCGTTCGGAGACAGACTGTATTGTCTCCAGAATCCCTGCGTCTTTTGATGCAGTTACGCTACAAACGAGTCTCAAATGTAGAAGATAAGTCGTGGATGGGGTCGCTGCATTTTGGTTTTGGTAAACGTAGACTTTGTTGATTCTATTCTCCGTTGACGATGAGACGAGGGATTCCCTTTCATTCGATCTGCAAACTACTGGGTGAATCGAAGTGATTCAGAGACCTAACAGTTGAAGGCTTATGGTCAGTCTCGTATGGAAAGACTCTTGCAGGTTTGAGATCAATCGCATTGGCGTCGACCTGCACCATACATGTGTACGGCCAGTCCATGCGACACCGGATATTTGTATCTACATGGAATGGAATGTGTCGAGGTGCAGAGTAAACAAATTGCACTGCTGAGAAAGATTTGAAACGTTGACTCCTCTGGGAGAAAACTCGCAGATTTGCGTCGTTGCATTGTGCGATAAACACACACTTGAAGTATTGAAATACTGTAGTCTAGGTTACATCATGTAACTTACATGTGTGTGACCACATCGATATTATACTACGATAACGAGGTCCTTCGGATGTCACTCTTAAAAACCGCAAACTCTGAGGTAGAGCTTGGTCTATGACGCTTCGGTGTTGAGCTCGCACCACACATTGTATTTTGTGTTACATATTTTCATCAGGTCAGATAACTTTGGATGACTGAGTCATAATACACAGACAGATCTGCGATAGTCTACAACCCGTTTAGATTGGACCAGAAATCGATGCGCTTATCCACGCACCGCTATGTGCTATGTGGTGACCACTTCGGTCTGCCATATCGATTGGTAGTTCTGAAAGGATTCGATATGCTAAATACACATCACGTACTCATGTATCATGTATGCAATATGTCCTCGAGGTAACGAGCAACACGAAGTGAGCACTTTGTGGTGGCGATGTGTTGCTGATCATAGACCATCTAAACAGACAGACACACATGTAATCTGGCTCAACGATGCTGTTCCCGCAGGATTCCTCCCAGGAACAGGTACATTGCTGTGCTCGGATAGACGACTGCAGCCAGCAGTTCATGTCCACTGGTAACCATCGCCTTGTCGTTGCACTTCAAGTCAGACTACCTACGCCTCCGTTTACGCCGTGAACGAGTGGCTAATAGGATCAAAAACCTGTGCAGTGGGAAGCGATGGGTTTCTCTTAAATCTCGTGGCCTACCTCATTCGGCAAATTGCTGCCTCAAGCGTTTGTTTTCTTGTAGCACATCCCAACCATTGTGATTACATACAATGCGGCTTCAAAAGTACACCATGATGTCAATCATAGTGATGTGGACAATGGCAATCGTGTTCGTCATCGCTAAGAACGATACAACTCCAGGCACCACGTTTCCCACGAAATCTGGTATTAGGATCTGGGTCGACCCTGCTACACCGGACGATCGCCAGACGTACCGCACTTCGCGCGGTCGACAATGGGACCTCGTTATGAGCGACGAGTTCAACATGCCAAATCGCAGCTTTCGTCCTGGGGATGACCACATTTGGACTTCTCTTGAGAAGCCCGATGGTGTGAATGGTGCTATGGAACTCTATTCGCATAACATGACATCCACGAAATGTGACGACGATGGAACGTGCTATTTCTTCATCAAAGCCATCGACGAATTAAATGTGATTCACGTCTACAACATGTACACACACCCTCCTGGGTTTGTGGACGCATACTTCTTCTACCGTGCAGCCATGGTACAGTCGTGGAATAAATTCTGCTACCAAGGAGGAATGATTGAAACACGTGTGCAGCTACCTGGAGTAGTCGGTGCAGACTCGGGTAACCCAGACCTGGCTAAGGGAAAGAACTCCAAGGTCGCAACAGGAAAATACTACCCGACGTGGCCTGGTATCTGGATGATGGGAAACCTTGGTCGAGCCATTTTCTCGGCTTCAACAAACCGCATGTGGCCGTTCTCATACGACAAGTGTGAGCCCGATCTCTTCGATCCGAGTTACCAGCGTATTAGCGCATGCAATGACAACCCTGGTTATGGATTGAACCCGAACCAAGGTCGTGGTGCTCCTGAAATCGATGTGCTCGAGGGTAGTGCGTCCCTCGTGTCTTCGTCACTGCAAATTGGTCCAGGAATGCCGGATGAATATCGTGTCATGGGACTCAATTATGCCCAAGATCCGCCTTCATGTATTTATGGCGGTACTTGCACGACACCTGGCGCGAACTACGTTGGAGTGCCATCCGCAGTGTACGCTAAGCGTGGACACAAATCTTGGTACCAGGGTTTGCGATACTCTGCAAACAACTTTTGTAAGTCAGACCCTAAAGCGAAACAGTCGTATAGTACGATCGCTGCGTCCGTGAAAGCTGGAATTACAAAGAATTCGTGCTCGGTAGACATTTGTCCTGCTTCGGTAGATGTGAACGGCGATCTCGGTTTAATTGATGGCAAGGGTGACGATCACTGGGGCATTAACACCAATGGAACATGCTACCCGCTCTGGAACGTCTACACCGGCGCCTACCTATGCGATCCAGACAACACGTATTGGAAGTGTGCTCAGCCTCGTAACGCTACCACGACACCCAAATCGAATGCCATGAGTCAGTTCAACTACCAAATGGACGCCATTTCCTCTAACTGGCCGGTGCATGTCGGTGCATACACGGACTATGTTGTATACCAGCTCGAATGGGTCACCGGTAAGAAGGGTTATGTGCGATGGATGCTCGAGGGTAGCCCTCTCTTCGAGGTACCATCAGAGTCCATCTGGGATGTCCCGCAGAACGAGAACAAGACGAATCCAGAGAAGATCATGTTGGAGGAGCCAATGTACCTAATTTTTAACGTAGCTCTTTCCAGCTCGTGGGGCGCTACACCTCCGAATCCTGGCAAGGAATGTCGCGGTGATGGTTCTGACGCAGAGGCAAACAAAATCTGTGATGCGTTCCCGTTGTATCTGAAGATCGACTATATTCGGTTGTACCAAGACCTGGCGGATAATCTCGAAGCAGACAACTACATGCATGTTGGCTGCGACCCGAAAACGCACCCGACGAAGAAATGGATCGATGCTCACATTGATGAGTATGAAGACGATGACAATCAACACAAGGAAGTCGCTGGAAAAGCATTTTGTAAGACAAACAACGATTGCACAATTGGTGGGAACTTGGGCAAGACGCTTCTGAAGACAGGTAAATGTGTGAAAGGAAGATGCCAATGCACGTACTCGTCATCGTGGGGTGGTCCACGCTGCACGACAGCAATCTCCGCTTCCTCTGGTTCTCTTGGCAGTACCATCTCGGCCAATTCGTACGGCCCTCCCATGAGTCTGTCGATTGCCATCGCTGCGATTCTGGTGCTGCTCAGCTTCGGCTCCGTAGCTTGGTCGATCATCAAAGAAAATAACGCGGCCGCCATGTTGAAGAAAAAAGGCAAGTCTGCAGTCGATATGGCTATGGGCAGCAATTTGCGAGATGAAGCAAGGCTGGAGCAGGTCAGATACACTACAGAAAGAGGCTCGAATGCCAACGGTCACCACGGAAACGATATCCACCACCGACCGCGAGATAACTACAGTCAAAACTTTGTCTAGAGACAAGAAATAATACTCAAAATCTTTGGCATATCAAAATAATCCCGTCGTACAATATCGGTGCGTACAACTTGTACTATGACAACTGTACGAACACGTTTTCTGTACGCAACAAGCTACCCGAAGGCATCTCATTATTTGATGCAATAGATGTATTATAGTGTGCTACTAGTAGTTCTAGATTGCGCTACGACTCTCGTTACTGTCTTTCGACAGTACATGAGGCTCTGACGGACTTTCGTCAGCAAGCTTGTGATCCAAATGCGCGAACCTCATCGCCGCTTTCTTTCGTTTTGCAGCGCGAACAGTCGATATGTAAATGGATAAGGAGGACATCAGCACTACGACAGCGGTCACGGCAATGGCAGCCCAAAGAGGTGGACCGTAGGTTGTGCTGCCTGAACTCGTAGCACCCGAAATCGCAGTCGTACAGCGTGGCCCGCCCCAAGATTTGTATAAACACTCGCACCGTTGGTTCACGCACTTGCCCGTCTTCACGTGAGTCCTACCCATGGTTCCACCTATTGAGCAATCGTCATGACTGTTGCAGAATGCTTTACCTGTCACTTCTTCCCACTTGTTGTCGTTGTCTTCGTACTCGTCGATATGACCATCGATCCATTCCTTCGTCGGGTGTGTCTTGGGGTCACAACCAACAGACATGTAGTTGTCCGCCTCGAGATCATCTGCTAGATCCTGATACAATCGAATATAGTCGATCTTCATGTACATCGGGAACGAGTCGCAGATCTTGTTGACAGTCGTATCGGTACCATTGCCGCGACAGGCCTTGCCAGGATTAGGTGGTGTGGCTCCCCAAGAACTCGACAGTGCCACGTTGGAGATAATATACATGGGCTCTTCCAGCATCACCTTCTGTGGATTCGTCTTGTTCGAGTTCTGTGGGATGTCCGAAATGGATGCGGACGGAACCTCGAACAACGGATTTCCCTCCAGCATCCACCGTACATAGCCATTCTTGCCCGTGACCCATTCGACTTGGTAGATCAAGTAGTCTGTGTACGCACCAAGATGCACGGGCCAGTTAGAAGAAATGGCGTCCATCTGGTAGTTGAACGGGTCCATTGCGTACGACCTCGCCGTTGTGGTCTCATTCCTTGGACTAGCACACTTGGAGTACGTGTTATCTGGATCGCACAGGTAAGAACCAGTGTACACATTGAATAGAGGATAGCAGGTGCCGTTCGAATTGATGCCCCAATGATCTTCTCCAACTCCGTCGATCAGACCCAAATCGGCGTTGACATCGTTGGATGCAGGGCAAGTGCTGACAGAACACGTGTTGTTTACGATTCCAGCTTTCACAGAGGCTGCGATCGTCTTGTAGCTCTGTTTCTCATCAGCATTCGGTTTGCAGAAGTTGTTAGCAGCATAACGAAGACCTTGATACCAGGACTTATGACCGCGTTCTTTCTTGTAGTAAGCTGTCGGAACGTCAATGTAGTTTGCACCGGGTGTCATGCAGCTAGCACTGTAGATACAACCGGAGTAGTCTCCGGTTGAGTAGTTCAAGTCGAAAATGCGGTACTCTGAAGGCATGCCCGGGGCAATCTGCAGTGACGCAGAGATGAGAGATGCACTACCTTCTAGCACATCAATCTCAGGGGCACCTCGGCCTTGATTCGGGTTCAACCCGTAGCCTGGGTTATCATCACACGCACTGATGCGTTGGTTTTTAGGGTCAAAAAGGTCAGGTTCACACTTATCGTATGAAAACGGCCACATTCGGTTTGTAGATCCTGAAAAAATTGCTCGACCGAGGTTTCCCATCATCCAGATACCGGGCCACGTCGGGTAGTACTTGCCCGTCTTCACCTTAACGTTCTTTCCAAGCACCAGATCCGGGTTACCCGAAGCCTTTGTCACTGCTCCTGGAAGTTGAGCGCGCACTTCGAGCATCCCCCCTTGGTAACAAAACTTATTCCACGACTGCACCATAGCTGAACGGTAGAAGAAGTATGCGTCCACGTACCCGGGAGGGTGTGTGTACATATTATAGACGTTGATGACATTTACCTCGTCGATAGATTTGATGTAGAAGTAGCAGGTACCATCGTCGTCACACTGGGTTGAAGTCATATTGTGCGAGTAGAGTTCCATAGCACCGTTAACACCATCGGGCTTCTCGACCGACGTCCACATGTGGTCATCGCCTGGGCGAAAGCTGCGGTTGACCACGTTGAACTCGTCGCTCATGACCAAATCCCATTTCCTACCGCGTGAATTGACGTACACGTGATCACTTTCGGGTGTGTCGGGGTCGACCCAGATCTTAATCCCCGATTTGGTCGGGTACGTTGCATTTTTGGTCGCAGTAGCTACGGCACCTAGGAAGACCAGAGTCCACGTTGCGAGTTGGCGTAGCTGCATTACCGTCTTTTTATTGATAGGTGGCTAACTCACCGCTAATTACTTAGTAGGATGGAGAGATCGAGGCGACAATTTGCCGAGTGATGACGACCGCAGAATAGATTTGAGCGTACAGCGACAGGAAGCAGAAATGAGGCTTAGTTTCTCCAGGCTGGAGTCCAGCCACTCATTAGTTGCACAATCCAATCTTGTTTGAATTGGAGCCAAGCTTACAGTAAAAACAGCGACAAGCCATGGCGTGTTGCCGGATTCCTTACGGGAAAGACAGGATGTGTTTACTCAGTTGTTTTGAATCAAACCACCTGGGACAGCCGTGACCATCCCGAATGATGGTTGAGCAAAGCGCTATCCGTTTCCTCGCGAGTGAACGGCACAACGACCTTTTGGGTAAACAATCGAAGTCTTCACGCAAACCAATTTGCCTTGCTGTCTCCGCTATAAGTTTCTATGGAACTACGGTAAATACATGTTTTGTGCTGCCTTCTGCTCCGCTTCATTTCATAACGACTCATGTAGCATACAAGAGGGAGACCAAGTTGACTGTTTCTAAAACTAATGATCGTAATCATTTATACTCATGAGTCAGAGATATTTGTAATAATTTGATAGTTTATAGTTTATTATTATTATTAAGGAAATGTTGTGTAGTAGTGCTGTGTATTCACATACACAGTACCACAAATGTCGGAACTCTGAGCACATATATCGATGTGTGTGGTAGGTGTATTATACCTCGTTGATGGCAGAACGAAACAGCGAAGCAATTAGATCCAGTCATCTACGAATACGTGCTCCCTAGTGAGCTGCAGATGGGTTCAGAGCAGTATACTGGTCTAACGTCAAAGTATTACTTAATTCTTCAGTCCACAGCTCACATGTAATCCCTTGATGGCGACGCATGGTTTGATACAGTCTATTCCAGCAGCGTTGCCCTTCTCAGCCCTGTGATTGGAGTGGCGAAGTCATTTCCATGGGCACAACGATTGTAGTGAGCACTGTAGAATGCAAAATGGCGCTAGCAGCACTGTGCAATATACGGTATTCCACATCGTACTCTGCAGATAGATGTAGAACCTTGAGCACCGAGGTTGCCTCGTAAGCATAGTATCATCATCATCAGCAGCAGCACTGTTCCATGCTAGTGCATGTGTACCTGTATGAAAGAATGCAATGGTCATTTACAATGCCAGTATCCACGTATGGTTGTGCTGCAGCTGCCGTTGTGGCAGAGTTAAACAATTCGCTTGCACACTCTCAGATCCGTATCGGGATTTGTTTCGTTGAATCGCGTCTGTACTGTTGGCATCTAAAGAAGCGATCGGTGTGCACAGCATTTGGATGGGCTTGTTGACAGTGTATCCGTGCAGGGAAGACAGTGGGGCGCAGATACTCGTAGTTGTTGGTGTGTATGGAAAAAGCTACGACTCACGAGTTCAAGGTTGGATGAAAGTGTAGTCCCAGTAGCTCATGGAAGGTGAGAATGTGCTGTTTACCATGACTTATCAAAAACCTTATTCCCATGATTGGTACATGTACCGGTACAGTACAGGACTTATGGTTACAGATCTCAACTCCATCTCGCCCTAATCCACCGAGTGGGGCATAGTAAGGTTTGCCTATCGCGCTTCTATCGCAAATTGTCTAAATGTACTACAGTATGCTACATGTTCTCTAATTGAAATCTGGTTCTCTAACCCGAGATTTAACGAGTGTAGAGCGACATACAAATTGTTTGAAAACAATTCAACACGTTGTACGGTGTACCTAAAACACTGTGGTAACCGCTGCATGTTTATTACATGTATGCAGCGTGAGATAGGCTACTGTATATACAGTACAGTATATCGTAGATCCGGTCCCTGTGCGGCACCGTGTGCCGAGGCTTTGAGGAGCTGTACCGCAAAAAGGACACCTTATCTGTTCCTACAGTGCATCGAATTCCGAGTCGGAGAGTCTATCCGGTAGACGTTCGTGTTGGCAACCATCTGCCCCACGTGTTTCCCAAGCCTCAACGAGTGCAGCCTGCCATGTCTCTCCGTAAGTTGCATGTAATCATGGTCTTGTTGTTGCATGGTTTCTCCAAATAAAGTCCAAAACGACAATCGATTACGCCGGCACATGTACATGTAATACGGTAACGAATGGTTCTTGGAGCCAACAGCAGATCAAGCAGTTTTGCTGAGAGAAATGCTACACATCGGGCGGGACCCTCTCAGCATTCGCGACGTCCGGTATAGCCCTCACTCGGCAAATTGCCGCCTCAAATTCACAAGCCACTCACTGGACGACAAACTCCAGCACATAATGTGGCTCCAACAATACACCTCATGGGCTATAGCCATGATGGTCGTCACCATTGCGCTCGTCACTGCTGCTAAGAACGACACAACAGCAGGCACCACGTACCCGACCAAGTCAGGTATCAAGATTTGGGTCGACCCTGCAACGCCGGATGACCACCACACTTATACCAGTTCACGTGGTCGACAATGGGACCTCGTTATGAGCGACGAGTTCAACACACCGAACCGTAGCTTCCGACCAGGCGACGACCATATCTGGACGTCGCTAGAGAAACCTGACGGTGTCAACGGTGCCCTTGAACTCTACTCGCACAACATGACATCCACGAAATGTGACGACGACGGAACGTGCTATTTCTTCATCAAAGCCATCGACGAATTAAACGTGATTCATGTCTACAACATGTACACACACCCTCCTGGTTATGTGGACGCATACTTTTTCTACCGTGCAGCCATGGTACAGTCGTGGAATAAGTTCTGCTATCAAGGTGGTATGGTCGAGGCTCGTGTGCAGCTACCTGGAGTAGTCGGTGCAGACTCGGGTAACCCAGACTTGGCAAAAGGAAAGAACACCAAGGTGGCAGCGACGAAATACTACCCGACGTGGCCTGGTATCTGGATGATGGGAAACCTGGGTCGAGCCATTTTCTCGGCTTCAACAAACCGCATGTGGCCGTTCTCATACGATAAGTGTGAGCCCGATCTCTTCGATCCGAGTTACCAACGCATTAGTGCATGCAATGACAACCCTGGTTATGGATTGAACCCGAATCAAGGCCGTGGTGCTCCTGAAATTGACGTGCTGGAAGGTGGCGCTACCCTCGTGTCCTCGTCACTGCAGATTGGACCTGGTATGCCTGACGAGTATCGTATCATCGGTGTCAACTACTCCACTGGCGACGGATCTTCATGCATTTATGCCGGCAGCTGTATGACCCCTGGTGCCAACTACGTTGATGTCCCCACAGCAGTTTACAAGAAGGCACGCGGACACAAGTCTTGGTACCAAGGTCTCCGCTACTCTGCGAACAATTATTGCCAACCGGACGCAGACGCGAAACAGTCGTACAGTACGGTCGCTGCGTCCATTAAATCTGGTATTACCGAAAACTCGTGCTCGACGGATATTTGTCCCGCTTCCAACGATGTGAATGGCGATTTGAGTCTCATTGACGGCAAAGGCGAAGACCACTGGGGTATCAACACCAACGGCACGTGTTACCCGCTTTTCAATGTCTACACTGGTGCCTACTTGTGTGATCCGGACAACACGTTCTATAAATGCGCTCAACCGCGCAATGCATCCACGACACCCAAATCCAACGCCATGAGCTCGTTCAACTATCAGATGGACGCTATCTCTGCAAATTGGCCCGTTCATCTCGGTGCGTACATGGATTTTGTAACATACCAACTTGAGTGGGTCACGGGCAAAAATGGTTACGTACGGTGGATGCTACAAGGGAGTCCGTTGTTTGAAGTTCCGTCTGAATCAGTCTGGAATGTACCTCAGAACGCGAACAAGACGAATCCACAGAAGTCCATGTTGGAGGAGCCAATGTACCTTATCTTTAATGTGGCTCTTTCCAGTTCGTGGGGTGCCACACCTCCGAATCCCGGCAAAGAGTGCCGTGGTGATGGCAAAGACGCAGCGGTGAACAAAATCTGTGATGCGTTCCCATTGTACCTGAAGATCGACTACATTCGTCTGTACCAGGACCTGGCGGATGATCTTGAAGCGGACAACTACATGCAGGTTGGTTGTGACCCTAAAAGTCACCCGACGAAGAAATGGATTGATGCTCACATCGACGAGTACCAGGATGACGACAACCATCACAAGGACGTGGCTGGCAAAGCGTTCTGTACGGTTAACGATGACTGCACGATTGGTGGCGACATGGGCAAAACACTTCTGAAAACTGGCAAATGTGTAAAGGGACGATGCCAGTGCACGTACTCCTCATCGTGGGGTGGTCCACGATGCACGACGGCTATTTCCAGTTCCTCGTCGAGTGTTTCGAGTAAAACTATCGGGGCTACCTCGTACGGTCCTCCATTCGGCATGTCGATTGCTATTGCTGGTATCATTGTGTTCCTGAGTTTCGTGTCCGTCATGTGGGCTTCGTCGAAGGAGAAGAAAGCGGAAGCTTTGTTGAAGAAACAAGGAAAGATCGCTGCCGACATGAGCTACCGTGGCAACGAAGCTCAGAAGTTTGAGGCGGAGCGGCAGTCGCATGGTAATAATGACGCGCGCCAGCGACCGAGGGACAACTACAGTCAAAATTTCGTCTAAAACTTACGATTGAATTAATTATCAAGTCTCTTTTCTCGTGAGTTCAAGAACTGCAATAGAGCGGCGTTGAGATGGAGCGCACTAAGCCTGACTCAGTCGTGCCGTGGGGCCACAACATCTGCGAATGGTGAATACATATCGAGTTTTGCCCAGAGAGCTCCTCAACTAGATGTCAAAGTATCTACCATGCCTCTATGTCATGAACTCTAAGCGGTAGCGATCGACATTCCGACGTTCATCTATGCACTTTACCCGAGCGGTCTGACGGCGCGAATGGAGTTCTAGAAACCACGACGGGTAGCATTTCTACTACTGAAGTGACCGAGATCAAAATAATACATCAGGCCTACAGCCCAAGAAGAGCGAACCAACAACGGCATTGGCAAGTTTCCAACATTGTTGGAAGAACTGCAAGACACGACGAGGAAGAAAAGCAAAGCGGAGACCGTTTGGATACAGCGCACTCCACCTTTGCCGTACCAGCTGCAGATTCTTATCACGATTTGCGTTGTCGTGTTGCAGCAAGAAAAACGAGCTTTGAAGTTGGACGGACAAGCTGCGGACCACCGACTATTGCTGCTGAGCTGGTGCAGTTTGATCAACGTTGTCGGGTTTCAAGTGGTAAGGTTTCATCAGTGTCTTCTTCAGTCGCGCTGTGGTGCAAAACTCGTATTTCAAGTGCGTTAGGCAGTGATGTTGAGTCAGAGCAGATCGCACTGTTGATCATGACCATCATCCAAGCCTTGCAGCTAATCAACGATTACACCTCAACTACGGATAGCCTCGCGTTCATTACGAACGTGTGGCTTTCGCTCTCCCAATTCGCGGCTGTTCCAGTGCTCCGAATCGAACTCCGACTCGGAAGACACTAAAGCGTTGGAAAAGCTGTCCTTTTCCACGGAGACTAGACGGAATATTGCACGATCGACGTATCGTTGCAAGTCAAACCTATCTGGTGATGCCTAGAATTGGCCGTTGATTACTCGGTTTCTGCTGCTAAAACCGAGACGCCATCGAGCAGAGTCTTGTCCTTTAGAGCCCGTTGCCCCACCCGCAATGTCTTGCCCTTGCTCAGTGAGTCGGTACTCGTACTTTCCAAGCGCTCCATCACTTTAGAAAGCAGCAGTCAAGTCCACAGATCGATGTGGTCCAAACGACCTGTAGTTTGCGCTCTTGTCGTAGCATGGACGTCCTCAATAGCGTCAGTCGCTGCAAAGAATGCAACCACCTCGGGCACCACGTACCCGACCAAGTCAGGCGTCCGAACTTGGGTCGATCCAGCCACACCTGATGACCGTCAGACGTACATCAGTTCACGCGGACGGACATGGGACCTCGTCATGAGCGACGAGTTCAACGTCGCTAACCGCAGCTTCCGACCTGGTGACGATCATATCTGGACGTCACTCGAAAAACCCGATGGTGTTAACGGAGCCCTTGAGCTCTACTCGCATAATATGACGTCTACGATGTGCGACGACGACGGTACCTGCTACTTCTACATCAAAGCTGTAGACGAAGTGAATGTCATCCATGTCTACAACATGTACACGCACCCTCCAGGCTACGTTGACGCCTATTTCTTCTACCGAGCTGCGATGGTGCAGTCCTGGAACAAGTTTTGCTTTCAAGGTGGTATGCTCGAAGTGCGAGCTCAGCTTCCAGGGGCCGTGTCAGAGGCGTCTGGAAACCCGGACTTGGCACTAGGAAAAAGCGGTAAAGTCAAAACGACCAAGTACTACCCGACGTGGCCAGGAATCTGGATGATGGGGAACCTCGGTCGAGCCATCTTTTCAGCCTCCACGAACCGAATGTGGCCGTTTTCGTATGATCGATGCGAACCAGACGTCTTCAATCCCGAAAACCAACGCATCAGTGCTTGTGATGATAACCCAGGCTACGGGTTGAATCCGAACCAAGGTCGTGGTGCCCCCGAGATCGATTTGCTTGAAGGAGGTGGTCTCGCTGTGTCCTCGTCGTTGCAGATTGCTCCTGGCATGCCGGACGACTTTCGATTGTTCCCTGTGGACACGTCGACGGGAGATAATTTGTACTGCGTTTATGGCTACAGCTGCACCACACCTGGTGCAAACTACATCGATGTCCCTACAGCATATTACAAGAAGGAACGCGGCCACAAGTCTTGGTATCTCGGTCTTCGTTACGCCTCGAACAACTTTTGTCAGCAAAATGCCGACGAAAAACAAAACTACGCTACAGTCGCTGCGTCCTTAAAGGCTGGAATTACCGAGAACTCGTGCACTGTTGATACATGTCCAGCGTCAGGAGATGTGAACGCCGATGTCGGGTTGATCGATGGTGTCGGACAGAATCATTGGGGTATCAACACCAACGGTACTTGCTATCCGCTTGTCAATTCGTACACGGGTGCGTACTTGTGCGATCCTGACAACACATTCCACAAGTGCGCACAACCGCGAAATGAATCGACGACTCCGAAGTCGAATGCTATGAGCTCATTCAACTACCAAATGGACGCCATTTCGTCCAACTGGCCTGTGCACCTCGGGGCGTACACGGACTTTGTGGAGTACCAGATCGAGTGGGTCACGGGTAAGAACGGCTACGTACGGTGGATGCTTCACGGCAGTCCTCTGTTTGAGGTCACGACGGACGCGTTTTCCAACGTGCCTCAAAACTCGAACAAGACAAACCCGCAGAAAGTTATGCTGGAGGAGCCCATGTCACTCATTTTGAACGTAGCATTGTCCAGTTCGTGGGGTGCCACGCCTCCGAATGCTGGTAAAGAGTGCCGTGGTGACGGAAAGGATGAAGAAACAAACCGAATCTGTGACTCTTTCCCCATGTACCTCAAGATGGACTACGTTCGGTTGTACCAAGACCTCGGAGACGATCTTGACGCTGACAACTACATGCAGGTTGGGTGTGATCCTAAAAGCCACCCGACTAAAGAATGGATCGATGGTCATATTGATGAATACGAAGATGACGACAACAAGCATAAGGAAGTTGCTGGTAAGGCGTTTTGTACTATCGACGATGACTGTACGATCGGTGGAAACTTGGGCAAAACCGCGTTGAAGACGGGCAAATGTGTCAAGTCACGTTGTCAATGCACTTATTCGTCGTCGTGGGGCGGACCACGATGCACAACAGCGATCTCGAGTTCTACTGGATCCAGCAGTTCTGTGTCCAAAAGCTCATACGGTCCTCCCATGGGGTTGTCAATCGGAATGGCTGGTGTGATTGTACTCTTGTCGTTCATTTCCGTGTACATGTCGATTATCGCAGTCGCGAAGAAAAAATCTGTGACGGAGATGAAGAAACCTGCAGGCTACGACAACAGTGACGACAATCAATTCATGCAATCGAAGGCGTCCTACCCTAACGACCAAGGCCAGCGACGACCACGAGACAACTACAGCCAAAACTTTGTTTAAGTTGTAAGAATTGAGGACGCCAAACGATTTTTAAATGAAATTCTGGCGGTAATTGTCTTTCGCCAGCGCTGCAAGATGCGAACCGCGACTACTGTCATCCCTTACTGGGGCTGGATCAACTGTAGCAACACCCTTACGCTCTGCTTCGATTGTAGTCATCAAAGCCTTGGACTTTTTCGCCGCCATGACTGACCCCAAACGAACCGAGGCCATTGTCAATATGATAATTACTACGGCGACAGCAACTGCTGCTTCAATCGGAGGACCAAACGTCCTGCTCATGAGACCAGCTGAACTTGATCCAGAGACAGCAGTGGTGCAGCGGGGACCACCCCAAGAATGGTATAAACATTCACAGCGCATATTTACACACTTGCCTGTCTTCAACGCAGTTCTGCCCAAACTGCCACCGATGGTGCAGTCATCACTTGTCTTGCAGAACGCCTTGCCGGCCACTTCTTCCCATTTGTTGTCATCGTCTTCGTACTCTTCAATGTGGCCTTCGATCCACTCCTTCGTCGGGTGAGTGGCCGGATCACAACCGACGGACATGTAGTTGTCAGCTTCGAGATCATCGCCCAAGTCCTGGTACAGTCGAATGTAGTCGATCTTCATGTACATGGGGAACGAGTCGCAGATGGCGTTCGTCACGCTGTCTTTCCCGTCGCCTCGACACTCCTGACCCGGATTCGGTGGCGTCGTACCCCACGAACTCGACAGCGCCACGTTGAAAATCACATACAGAGGTTCCTCAATCATGATCTTCTTGGGGTTTGACTTCTTGTCATTTTGTGGGACGTTCACGATCGACTCGGTCGTGACTTCAAACAGCGGCTCACCGTGGAGCATCCAGCGCACGTATCCGTTCTTGCCAGTGACCCACTCGACCTGGTAGTCGTAGAAACCCGTGTACGCACCGAAGTGAATGGGCCAGTTGGACGAGATGGCGTCCATCTGATAGTTGAACGAGCTCATTGCACCGGACTTGGGGGTGCTCTCATTACGCGGTTGTGAACATTTCTTGAAGGTGTTATCAGGATCACACAAGTACGACCCCATGTACGAGTTCATGAGCGGGTAGCACGTTCCGTTCGAGTTGATACCCCAGTGATCTTCCCTTTGCCGTCAATGACACTCAATTCAGCGTTCACATCGCCTGATGCTGGGCAGGTATCAACTGCACAAGTGTTTTCAGTAATTCCAGCTTTGACAGATGCTGCAACTGTTTCATAGTCTTGCTTCTCTTCTGCATTTTGTTCACAAAAATTGTTGGCACCGTAACGAAGACCTTGGTACCAGGACTTGTGGCCACGTTCCTTCTGATAGTACGATGTTGGGACGTCAATGTAGTTGGAGCCTGGTGTTTTACAGTTGTATTGATACAAACAATAGCTGAAATCTCCAGTTGATGTATCCACGGGAAAGAGGCGATAGTCATCAGGCATTCCAGGAGCAATCTGCAGCGAAGATGAAATGGCTAGACCTCCTCCTTCTAGAACATCAATTTCAGGAGCACCGCGACCTTGATTCGGGTTCAAACCATAGCCAGGATTGGAGTCGCAGGCACTAATTCGCTGGAAACTGGGATCGAAAACATCGGCATCACACTCATTGTACGAATAGGGCCACATTCGGTTGGTCGATGCGGAGAAAATGGCACGTCCGAGGTTGCCCAGCATCCAAATACCTGGCCATGTTGGGTAAAACTTTGTGTTTTTGACCTTGCCGTTCTCTCCAAGAGAGATGTCGGGGTTCCCTGATTTCTTGTCGGTGACTCCAGGAAGTTGAGCACGCACCTCGAGCATACCTCCCTGATAGCAGAATTTGTTCCAAGACTGCACCATCGCACCACGATACCAAAAGTTGACATCCTGGAAACTCGGAGGGTGCGTGTACATGTTGTAGACGTGGATGACATTCACTTCGTCGACGGTTTTGATGAAGAAGTAGCACGTTCCGTCGTCATCGCACTTGGTGGAGGTCATATTGTGCGAGTAAAGTTCCAGAGCTCCGTTCACACCATCGGGTTTCTCGAGTGACGTCCAGATATGGTCGTCACCAGGTCGGAAGCTGCGGTTAGCGACGTTGAATTCGTCGCTCATGACGAGATCCCATCGTCGACCACGTGAACTGGTGTAAACGTATTTGTCTTTGGGGGTGTCAGGATCGACCCAAGTTCGGATACCTGACTTGGTGGGGTACGTGGAGTTGTTGCTGGCCGTGACGAGCGTGAATGAAGCTGTCCACCACAAGAGAAATGCCCCGAATTCGACGTATGTGACGAACCGCATCAGAAATTATTCAGTTTTCAGACGAGCTCCGAATGGCGAATTGAAAAGTGAGAGCTGCATCTCGACAATAGATGAGTTTCCATGTAAAACGCGACAATTCTTCAATTCAAACTGCTGGCTCGTTGCGTGCTTGGAGATTATGCTCCATTTCGGTAGCAGTGAAAGAATGTTTGGTTCCTTCGCCTTCGAACAACTTGTAGTTTGTAGTAAAAGCGATACTTTACCTCGGTTGGATTTTTTTCGCGATGAAATCCGAACGAACCTGCTTCCAATGTTGATGCTTGTGATGTACAGATCATGGATTAATCCTGTCGATTAAATGGACAACAACTTCACGTGTCAGTGATGGTATACTCACTTTCCAGTATTACGCACGGACTGATTCCTTCTGCATCGACGAATGAAAGTCGATGGATAACACGAATGTTGAGTCCGAGATTTGATATTTTCCTACCTAGAGCATATCCATTACAGTTTTCACGAAGCTATTGATCATCAATGGTGACGATCACTTCAAAGTATCAAGTTGATGCCAACACCAGGCTCGAACACGACGAATAACATTCATTTTGATGTAAGTTAGGACAATTTCTAAACAAAATTCTGGTGGTAATTGGCCTTGGACGCCGCTGCAAGGTGTGAGCCACGACCGCTGTTCTCGCTCGGTGGTGCTGTTTCAGCCGCAGCAGCAGCCTTCCGCTGAGCATCCATACTCGCCATCGCGATCTTTGTCTGTCTAGCTGACTTCTTTACAGCAGTAAAAACAGATAACGCCGATAGCAGGCAAGCCACAACCGCAAGAGCGATTGCAGCTTCCATCGGAGGACCGTACGTCCTGCTCATGAGACCAGTTTCATCATTACTTGATCCAGAGATGGCACTAGTGCAGCGGGGACCACCCCAAGAATGATACATGCACTGACAGCGGTTTTTAACACACTTGCCCGTCTTCAACGCAGTTCTGCCCAAACTGCCACCGATGGTGCAGTCATCACTTGTCTTGCAGAACGCCTTGCCGGCCACTTCTTCCCATTTGTTGTCGTCGTCTTCGTACTCGTCAATGTGACCTTCGATCCACTCCTTCGTCGGGTGAGTGGCCGGATCACAACCGACGGACATGTAGTTGTCTGCTTCGAGATCATCGCCCAAGTCCTGGTACAGTCGAATGTAGTCGATCTTCATGTACATGGGGAACGAGTCGCAGATGGCGTTCGTCACGCTGTCTTTCCCGTCGCCTCGACACTCCTGACCCGGATTCGGTGGCGTCGTACCCCACGAACTCGACAGCGCCACGTTGAAAATCACATACAGAGGTTCCTCAATCATGATCTTCTTGGGGTTTGACTTCTTGTCATTTTGTGGGACGTTCACGATCGACTCGGTCGTGACTTCAAACAGCGGCTCACCGTGGAGCATCCAGCGCACGTATCCGTTCTTGCCAGTGACCCACTCGACCTGGTAGTCGTAGAAACCCGTGTACGCACCGAAGTGAATGGGCCAGTTGGACGAGATGGCGTCCATCTGATAGTTGAACGAGCTCATTGCACCGGACTTGGGGGTGCTCTCATTACGCGGTTGTGAACATTTCTTGAAGGTGTTATCAGGATCACACAAGTACGACCCCATGTACGAGTTCATGAGCGGGTAGCACGTTCCGTTCGAGTTGATACCCCAGTGATCTTTCCCTTTGCCATCAATGACACTCAATTCAGCGTTCACATCGCCTGATGCTGGGCAGGTATCAACTGCACAAGTGTTTTCAGTAATTCCAGCCTTGACCGATGCTGCAACTGTTTCGTAAGTTTGTTTTTCCGCTGCGTTCTGCTTGCAATAGTTGTTTGACGCATACCGGAGACCTTGGTACCAGGACTTGTGGCCACGTTCCTTCTGATAGTACGATGTTGGGACGTCAATGTAGTTGGAGCCTGGTGTTTTACAGTTGTATTGATACAAACAAAAGCTGAAATCTCCAGTTGATGTATCCACAGGAAAGAGGCGATAGTCATCAGGCATTCCAGGAGCAATCTGCAGCGAAGATGAAATGGCTAGACCTCCTCCTTCTAGAACATCAATTTCAGGAGCACCGCGACCTTGATTCGGGTTCAAACCATAGCCAGGATTGGAGTCGCAGGCACTAATTCGCTGGAAACTGGGATCGAAAACATCGGCATCACACTCATTGTACGAATAGGGCCACATTCGGTTGGTCGATGCGGAGAAAATGGCACGTCCGAGGTTGCCCAACATCCAAATACCTGGCCATGTTGGGTAAAACTTTGTGTTTTTGACCTTGCCATTCTCTCCAAGAGAGATGTCGGGGTTCCCTGATTTCTTGTCGGTGGCTCCAGGAAGTTGAGCACGCACCTCGAGCATACCTCCCTGATAGCAGAATTTGTTCCAAGACTGCACCATCGCACCACGATACCAAAAGTTGACATCCTGGAAACTCGGAGGGTGCGTGTACATGTTGTAGACGTGGATGACATTCACTTCGTCGACGGTTTTGATGAAGAAGTAGCAGGTACCGTCGTCATCGCACTTGGTGGAGGTCATATTGTGCGAGTAAAGTTCCAGAGCTCCGTTCACACCATCAGGTTTCTCAAGTGACGTCCAGATATGATCGTCACCAGGTCGGAAGCTGCGGTTAGCGACGTTGAATTCGTCGCTCATGACGAGGTCCCATCGTCGACCACGTGAACTGGTGTAAATGTATCTGTCTTTAGGGGTATCGGGGTCTACCCAGATTCCGATACCAGACTTGGTGGGGTATGTAGTACCGTTCTTGGCTGCAACGAGGATTGTCGAAACTGTCCACCATAACGCTAAAGTCCACACTGCTGTGTACTGCATCGTATTTGGTTCTGAGATCCGATCTCTTTGCTACCTCGACGGTGGATTGCAGAATGCCAAGGATCAAAGCTAAGCGGAATGGTACTGCGATCTGTTGCGACTGCTGCTACGGTTTAACGCGACATTTTCCATGCTGCCGAAACCCTGACGGACATGGCAGGGAGCTTCAAGCTGAACTAATACATTTCCTCCTTGAGTATTACCCCGTCTGCAACGGCGAGACTGTCAACAGTCCAGCTGTCGAAGTGGAGCTTGGGCGTTTCCAACAAACGGGAGTGACAGACGAGATGTTGTGTGAAAGTTTGGCCTTGCACGCTTACAGCTGGATTTTTTTCGAGCTAAAGCCCAAGGACAGTTGCATTTGCCAAATCCCAATCGAAGTTCGTCGAACAGCTTCGAACAGAAGAAGCATCGTACACAATCTCGCGACAGGAGCGCAGGTGGCAGAGTATTAAAGTGAAGGCAGCTGTCTTGCTTTGGTCGAGTAAGCAGCTGCATACAAGAGCAAACACACTGGATTCACATCTAGTCCTCAGTGAAAATGTGTGAATTTTTCACCAGGTCCAGGCTGAATGCGTCAATCAAGACAACTGAAGACAAATCATCTGGGATCTTCGATGCCACGATTTTAATCACTTTTAATCAAAGTCCCACGTGCAAGGTTTCGTTCCGCCGTGACGAGCAGATGGTGAACATGGTCTGAATCCTTATAAATCGCAATACTCTATGGAACGCATTCAGAAATTTGGCAAAACAAGAGGAGAAACGTTTCCCGTGTAGAATTAATAAGCTCTATATTCCAGTACAGTTGATTTGTCGAATATGGACCGCAATGCGGTACTAGTGCAGAAAATACAGCAATCTGAACGAGATTCGAGACATTTGTCTTTGTAGATGGAGACGAAGATGGCGTGGGTGAGGCCTTTCGTGCCATCGACGGGTGGGTTACACTCTTGGCTACCTCACTGGCGTTTGTGTCGGCGTGGTTTGTTGCTGGCACGTGCGTCGCTTGCTACGCGACCACCGAGTCATTACATTGAAGACTTTAACCGGATGGAATCGCGGCACAAGCTTTCAGACGTTGAGGCAAACCAACAATTTATCTGTTTTCAAATTAATGTAATAATCCGTTAACCAGGGTGACATATACTAGGTGGTATGGGCCAACTCTGCAAAAATCTTGCTGGAGTACGTGGGTAATTTTGCCATCCGGGGTGGATAGATTTACACTAACATCGTGTATTGCAAGAACTAGGGGCAATGCTTTGGCCCTACACGCAAATTTTTGCTAAATATGCGTTGTAGGACGTACCGTAAGTTCTTCATTTATTACTTACTCAATCCTAGTAAACAGCGTGTGGACGCTGCTCCAAACGACAACTGAGCTTTTTTTTGTCTCGAAGCTGAAGTAGAGTACCATATAGCAATTGTATACCCAACACTCCTGTGACTTTCTGTAGGTGAGCATCGGACGTCAAGAACGTCATAAGTAATAAGAAAATGCTTAATGATAGTTCCATGTGATGTACAATTGCAGACCGATTAAGGTACATTCCATGGTGAAGACAGGGAATTGTGTTTTCCACATGAATTTGGCATACCGGTACTATACCGCATACTGACATTCTGCCCACGTGGCCTGTAAACTGAGAGCCATTCGATTGCCTCTCACTTCACGTTTAGAAGAACCAAGACTAAGTTTTACAAGTTACAAGGGGATTTAATTCTCTACAAGAACGATGAACATGCGCGGAGCTTCAGAACCTATCACTACGCCCAGCTCGCCATCGTCCTGAGCCAATCAAGCTCCGACGGACAGCGTGTCTCAAGTCACAAGCACTGAGGTTGTCGACGTGACGGATGAAGGAGATCCCTGGACGGCGACCTCCGCGAGGGGTGTGTCTGACCCCCCTCCGCTCCGGTCAAGCAAGCACATCATTCCGAAGCCAGCGGCCGAGGCAGCGCAGGTCGAATCCCGCAAGGGCAAGAAGAAGACGACCAAGCGCGTCCCTCCGTCCGTGGCAAAGAGAGCTACGCGTACCGCAGCACAAAGCGCTGAATCCGACTGCGAGGAAAAGGTGCCGCCTCCGATCGCGAAGAAGGCGAAGACGACGTTAACTTCGCCGTCGCCAATACCGAAGTCTACCCCAGCTTCGCGAGGCACTGTGATGAGCTTGCGTGGGCAAGATGTTGACCTCTCCGAGTTCATGGAGTCATTCCAGCCTGGGTCTGCCACTGCTACGAGCTCCGTCAACACCGGAGACGCCCCAGCCCAGACGACTCGGCATCACGCGAAGTATTGGGCTGTCAAGCGGATGGAGACTCACCGAGCGTGCTGGAGGAGCTGCGTGCACTGAAGGCTGAAGTACTGCATCTTCGTGGCCTGGTGGGAGCCCAAAGAGCGATAGGTGGAAGCGTGCCGACACGCACTGCAGCACTGCGCCAAAAGCGAAGGGCGAACTACCCCCGGCGGAGGTATGGCGCCTCACGACCCATAGTTTTCCAGAAAGTTCGAAGAAGGGGAAGGGAGACTACAATCCCCCATAAGCTTACATGCTGGCTGCAAGCCGCATGTTTCGGTCGTTCAGGACCGCAACAGGTAAGCCCCTGTCTGCAATGTCTTCCGTTCTTTGGATGCGGTATACAGTCGCGCGAGCGGAACTTTTTCAAGAAGAGCGACTGTTTTACACTTCGTCACCCCGCTCCTGACGCCGTGACAAGGTTCGTTTGATCTACTTTCCCCGGAGTCACTGCAACACCTGATGGCCCCCGACTGCGCAGCCGGTGTGATTATACAACCACACTCAACTATACAGTTGCCTTCGGCTGTACATCCTATTTTGAGTATACAGTCTCAACCGGCTATACAGCCCGCAGCTATACAGCCAGTGTCGGTCATACAATTGACACATCATAAACCACCATCCCGTATAACGGGTAAACAACTATCTGGACGGTCAGATTGTTTGCGTTACACACCTAACATGCAAATACGCGTACCATTGCGTAGCTCTATCAAGAGTAGATCTAAGACTCTCCATCTATCAGAACATATCTGCGAGAGCGCCTTCGATGCGAAGGCAGGCTATCAAGACAAGGCCTCTCAACGGATACTACGCCCGGTGGTTTCCAAGCACATCGCAGAACGCATGCATCACAACGCACTAGGGCGTTGCCACTTGATCAAGGAAATTCGCACAGTTACAATGGCAAATCACATAGAAAGTTTTGGAATTGAACCGCCCACTTCGGGTTATCCGGTTTACCGAGAAAGCGGTACCGGGCGTAATACCTCCTGAATAAACCGATGCAACGCGCTCTCTCAGAACTGGCACGTCGATCAGGTGCATCCTTCCCGGCGTATGTGGAGATCATCCGTCTCCTTAACTGGTGGGAGGCCACGCATCAACTTCGATTTTCAGCGTCCCACGTGGCAGGAGTTGACAATGGCCGTGCTGACGACGGCTCCCGCATATCTGCTAACCCGTCTTTTGCGACTCTTTTTGCATCACTAACGCTGAGATCGGCGCAGGAAACGGCAAAGGCGGACGTTCAAGGGATGACCGATATATGGCGACGTATCTCCGCGCTCACTCCGCTGCCGACTCCACTTATAACCAATACGAACGAGCAGTAAACAAGTGGAACGTTTGGGCTTCGCGTCGGGTATTTCTGTATGGCTCGCTGATTGCCCACTTGCCAAGTACAACACATTTCCGAGTTCGTGCTCCACGGTTTCCGTTTCGGCTACGGGTCAGGCGGTCCCATTCGTAGCGAAATTATCATGACGGTTCTTCACGGTATCCGTCACTTCTTCGCGGCAACCGGCTATGAGTTTCCGATAACACACCCGCACATTCGGAGGGGGTTTACCCGAGAACCCCCACCGCGCATAAGGATTTCAGTGAAATCCCAAACCTCTCGCACAAGCACACACACGTAGAAGTAGCATTTTTAAACAGCATAATCAATCGAATCGACTACGTTATCAACAAGATGTCTATCTTGTGACCCTCTTATCCGGCAAATCTAGCTGTTCTAGCCGCTCCGCAAACGCTGTCAAACTTGGTCTGGGAGATACAGCGTCGGTGCTTTCTCTTAGAATCCTGTTAAAACAGTGGGAAATTGTATCCGCCGATAGCTCAGCCACGTACCCTATTCAACCACGTCAGCATTTCTATCTATTGCTAGCATTTACGCAGAATAGATGATTGAACTCCAAAGCAACAAATGCCACGATATGACATTGACATATCTTACAAAGATAAATAGATTATTGATGCGACGCCAATGTATTGATGGTCACGTCACTGTCCAATACTCAGCACTCTTAACTGTGCGAGCGTCCCAGTAGTCGGCATGTTGTCGTAGAAACAACAACATCTCCAGTGTGTAGGTCTGAAGAGCGTGGCTCTGTTGTCCAAACGTGGTTCGAGCAACACTAAAAATCGCTCAACCACGTTGGACGTTGGCGGGATGGAAACCAGCACTTTGTATCTCGGTACTTAATCTTCCAGCCGCAGGGGCTTCTGAAACCTCTCAACAAATGAAAGACTTTCCTCTTTATCATTTTCCTCGTGATCATCCTCCCTCGCTCTTGGAGTTGCTGAGAAGTGCTCAATCGCCGCCTTCTCTGCTCGTGTCAGCAGCTCAGCTTGCCCTTTGAGCAAACGGATGCAGCTCGCCTCAACGTCGGGGCTATGGACGATGTCAGCTCTTGGTGCTTTATAGCAACAGAAGTAAAATAATCTAAGTATAAATAACAATAATATTAAATAGGCAATACGTATCGAGGTAGCGAATGTACGACTGTTTCAAAGCAATGAGCCTGTCAAACCAGGCTCGAACATTTAAGAGAATGACGTCGGATCTTTGGAGTGCCTTTGATACGAACTCAATGTCCTTCGGCTCGGCGAGAAGGTCCCGGAGACACCGCTTGGACGCTGTCGGTGGCAGCAACTCGGCGAGCCCTTCATCCTCCACGTCGATGAATGGAAGAGGTTAAAGAAGCTGTTGAGCATCGCGAATATGGAGCTCCAGCGGGTTTGTTGGTGTTTGATTGGTCGAAGATTAGTTTGAAACTACATATACCAACAATTTAAAATAAGAATTAAATCACACCAAATAATAACAATTAGAGAAAAATACAAAACCGAACTGAAGTTTGACAGAATGGTGCAAAGGTCAGAGCTTGGCAATGGAGTAAAGTTCGGAGCTTGGCCAATAGCAATTGAAACAAGTAAAGATCCTCTGCTCACTCGCTGAGCAGCACGGTGACGGATCTGTTGAGCCTATGGCTGGCGCACCTAACGTCGTGAGGCGGCGATTTACGCTACAGTTATCTCCAACAATGAAAATGCAGTGATCTAAACGCTTTTGATAATCCCGTGCTATCATCAAAGCCAGGAATGCTTGATGAGTAGCCGCAGATAAGTCGTCCGTCTCGTTGTTGACGAATGGAGTCATGCAGAGCAAGGGAAACACACTACCCCGTCTACCTCGTACCACGCGAACACCGCGGCGTAGTGCTCGAAGGCATGGTTCCACCCGTCAAAAAAGATACTGAATTTCTGCGTTTTCAGCCGGAACCGAACGCTCAACGGAACGCGATACTTTCTTCATGGTCCGTCGAAGCGTCTCGACTGAGACAGGATTGAGACCCACATATTTGATAATGTGTCGAAAATCGTATAGCGATGTTAGTAAATAGTATATATTGAAGTTGAATTCAACCGTACAGCAGTGCAAGCGTGTTCTCACAAAATGAAAGTTTACATTTCACCACACGCTCGAGTCACCCAACTGTCACGAGTCACGCTTGTTTTCATTCTATGGTGTTCTTAGATGACCTCGTCTTCATTACCACATACGGTGGATACTTAGGCCTTAGCGAATCTTCGAGAAGCATGCATGTGAACCGCTCTTTGGCTTTGCCTGCCGATCGCACCCAGGCCGTGTTTACTCTCTTCTCGCCGATGGTAGACTTAGGCAAATATTCGAAAAACACCGGCGTCTAATCGGCACTGTACACACAGTCAACCCCTCGCTCTGCCATTATTTGCTTCATTTTTTCGTTGAATGCGTCAAGCTGTGCCGCCGCATCATCTGGAGTGAATCGGACTTGGCGAGTTTTCGCCCGTAGAGAAATATGACGACGCTTCAGAAAGCCGTTGGCCCAGCCTCGAGAAGCTGCACACACGGTCAGATCAACGCCAGCATCACGCGCAGCAGAAGACACCTTTCGGTGCAACATAAGTGAAGACACTGGTAGCCCTTATATGCATTGACCTGCTGAATCAGATGCACCTCAGCCTGGTGGTGGCCGTGCCGATTTTGGGAATTTGCGCTGCTGAGCTGTTGTGATGCTTCTGCACAACTTCGCCTGCTTGCCATTCTTTTTGTGCAACACATAAACACTAGCACGCTTGGTTGCGCGTTGAGCACCAGTTAATCCATTAAAAAGTGCCTAAGCTGAGAGTCATGCCCTTATACACTTCAACCTGCCGTACAATATCTAGTCAAAAGCGATGCGTGGGAACCGATTGTGCATTTTTTGTTGCCCTCCCTCGCCGTTTTCACTATGCTTCTTCCCACCTAGGCTTATTGTGCTACGATACCAAAGGGTCTGCCATTGCTTCGTCAGGTGACCACTCGTTTTTGCTAGATATGACAATTTCTTGGCGATCTCAGCATAGTTTGACGCTGATTGGCTATATATATTGAGTTAGATATGACAATTTGCTGGATAAGAAATTGCTATACGGTATAGACAAAACTCCCAGAACTGATTCTCTATCAATTAATATGGCGCGATAAATGATAATAAAATCGAATATAGCGGTCCATTTTCTCAAACCAGGAATATTGTATAGTTCTTAATATTATCCGCCAAAGCTAATTTCTAATCAACCTTGTAGCTCAATGTTAAAAAGTTAGATTAGTCTGAAGTGCGATGTAATCATCTTGTTTGCAAACCTTTTCTGGTTGCATTCGAAGATGCGTTTGCTCATGGAGCTCTTCGCCATACTCGATACATCGGTCGTTTTGTTCTCACCTAGCAGCTGCGCATAGTGACATTTGCCGCTCCAGCAAATTCCACATCTGTTGAAAGAGGCTCTGGTTAGTGAATCTGGCGTGTCGAGTGACCATTCTGCATCTTCTACAAAATCTTCTGAGCTGGACATCACGAACTCAATGACAGCTTCGTCTAAAACGGGTAACGCACCTCGGTTTTACCATCGGCGTTTAAGGTGCCTTCGATTGAAACAGCACCCGTCACGTTGAGTTCCTGGACAGCAGCTTCAATGTCAGCGACCGAGTCAGCCATTGAGCGCTTGACACTTAACAGATACACACTGGATCTTCTAGAAAATTCACAGGAGAACCCAAGTTTTCTCCAGCAGTTCGCAATAGCGTCTGCAGATACCTTACTCCACGCTGTAGAAGCCCACTTCACAGCTGTCAAAATATTCACTTTAAAGCAGTTTTCTGTTGCTGATGCGCAACATCGAGTGTGTGCATAAGGTAAACACGGCGGTAATGAGCTTAGAAGCTCGCAAAAATTCAACATCTAAATTCAACAGTACTGAAGTAGCGTAGGGCGTACACAAGATCACATTCAACATTTGTAAGTTTAACGTTGACGTGAGACGGCGCATTGTTGATAAACAGTAATATGTTGCGGTCTTGACGAGCCATTTGCGAATTGATTTCTGAAGACAGCACTAGCATGACAAAAGCTATCAACATACAACGGCTGCTAACGGTGATGAAGCTATGCTGCTCAACACTGGTCTGGAAGTTGTGTGTGCCACACAATTGTGTGTGTATTACATATACAAATTCTGGCACGTTGTGACCTGAATTTGGACCGATTTTGGCATAACGTTTGGGAGGTTCCCAAATTATGCAGGTATAAGGTATTGAAGGTCCGGATGTTATCTGAAGGTTGTCCGTGTATGCGCTCTGTGTGCCAGTCGTCATTTTCGAAATTGCCACGGAGGGCATACATCGATTCGCACCTAAATGAAAGAGCGACGGTAAGTGCCTTGGTCTTGAGGTTTGGTACCAGTACACTGAAGGAAAGTATTGTAGGCTATGGATTCATCTGCCAAGAAGCTTGACAGCCCTGCGACGACTTCGTCTTCATCAACGGCGCAGCCCAGGAAGCATCTCGTCCCCTTGCAACTCGTGGGGGCTCAGGGGCGATCCAAAGGTGCATCCAAGGCGGCCGGAGGTGAAGGGGGAAAAACCGAGGCAGCGAAAGGGAGTGTCGCTGACGGCACCGTAAGTTCCATGAGTTCCGGTCGAGATTCTCCAGGAAAAGCAGGAGAGAAAGACAAGCGCAATACCTCGTACGCGAGGGAGCGGAAGACAGCGATTGGTCAAGCCAGCGCCGAGCTGCTGAACCTTCATCTCGATAGTGGAGATGAGGGTACGGCGAGTCCATTGACTGGGAGTTGGTTGAAGGCCTTGGCTGCAAGTGGAGGTGGCGATGCAACCACCGTCCAAGAGCGTGAAGTCGCGATTAAGCAGGAATACTTGGAAAATTTCGCTGCTCCGAGCGCTGTTGGAAGCGGACCGGAGCACTTGGTAGACTTGTCGCTCATGATGCCTGAAGTTTTGTATGACGACGTGGAGATGATTGTGGATGTGTCTGCTGAGGCTTCGCCAGGAAGTGCAAGCGCTGCAGACCCCGATGAAATCATGGAGAAAGACAGAGATGATGTCCCAAGTGAAGCAGCTTCTGGTTCTCACGGGGATCGCTCGTCGGACGAGGATATTCCAGATGGGGATGGCTCTTCTCGGAGCGGCAGCAGCGAAACCACCGCAAAGACTGTTGCTCGTGTCCGAATTAAAGAAGAAGTTGCTGCCGGGCGTTTGGAACAGCGCCAGAGATCTTTGGAGCATGCCTTGGATGATTCCGAAGGCGACGAGACCCCAGTGGAGGAGGAAGACGAGTTGAAGGCAATCACATTTCGGAAGATGGAGGGTGGCAAGGCCTGGTACAAGTGCTACTGGAAGTTCCAGAAGGGGTACCAGATCCTGCCTGGAGGGCAAGTCTGGTATAATACATGTCATTATACTTTTGAATGGTTTTAAATGACCTAATATAAGTACTGGAAAATATAACCAAATTTGAAACCTAGGTAGATTTCCAGATCCCACTATAAAACAGCGAGCTCTTGCGTCATTCAGGTGTGGAGAGTAACCAGTTACGAACCAAGACACTTCGAGATTACGCGGGCGACGAAGAGTCAAGCGACGAGTAAGATTGAGCAGATTAGTAGTAGATAACTGTAGGTAGATAGGGTAGATTGGTCGGTAGGTTCACAATTTTAGTAGTTCACCCACCTGTAATAAGCATTCTTGATTTCCACCAGATAATGTATCAAGTTGTTAGTGTTGCTAACCCGTGTGTGCCATCACTATACCCGTGTTAGCAGTTGTGTTATCCACGCAGACTTCAGAAGAAAGTTCCATAGCCATCCCCCACTAAATTATAGCCAACAAAGTGAAAATGTGAAAATTTCTCGTGATGGACACCAGTTCTCGACACCACAAACTTTTAATGTCTAACCCCGTGTGTGCCATCACTAGACGCACAGAAGAATAGTAGCGCAAGCCTGTAGGTTGCTAATAATTCCAGTCTGACTTCGGAGGAAAGTTTCAACAACTTTACAGATTTTCAGCTCGAGTCTTGACAGAGGCTACAAGTTTCACAATTTTGGGGCCAGTGGATAGTTGAAGCAATCGATTAAAATGCAGCTTTGCGTAAGCTATCGCTTTGCTGTGTATAAAAATCGGCGAGGTGTCAACGCATTGAAAAATGCGGTGATTACGATGTATCCAAGTGGGATATAATCCGACTGTTAGAACTATTATATGGAAGATTATAAGCAAATTTCGATGTCATACTCCTGTAGACTGCTCGTGGTGAACGGTAAATCTAGTAGATAGGCAATATTTTTCCCGTCAACTTCACGTTCTAAATAAGGTACCATACAGTTAAGTAAATCTGTCCACATATCTTTGTCGACACCACATTCCCAGAACAAATGTTTAACTGTTCCGTGACCGGACATCCATGTGGGCAATTTGTGTCTGCAGCGAGGAATTGATATTTCCTTCGTACCATTAAACCGTTGTGCTGTATTCTGAATTTGACATCACTGAGGATAAGGAGAAGAATCGTATCCAGACTTAGCTCATTCCTCCACATTTTACCCCAGTCGGGATCTATATCAATACCCAAGGCTCAAGAAGGGTACTGTGGAATCTTAGGTAGGGCGTGAAGGAAGTTATACAAGTCACGATTTTTCATTCTGATAAAGGGTATTCCTTTAAAAGACCAGGAGTGTGTTGCCTACGTCACTTGTCTGGGTTCATATGATCCATTACTGGAATACGTAGGTAATAAGTCCCAATTGTCAAAACATTTGATCAACTGAGTAGCTGCTAACGTTCGAAGTCCTGGGCTCGCGAAGTCGTCTAAAGACAACATATGGATGCATAGGTCTTTTGTGACCACTTATCCGTGTCGTTCAAGGAAATCACGCGGTCGTATACATCCTTTCATTCTAAAATATTCCAAGAGAGATGATGTGCCTTCTAAATGTTTGTTCTTTGCTTGGACAGTGAAAGGCAATTTAACCAAATAGGCATATCGATGTTTAAGCAGCATATGCTGATCGAGGTCTTGGTCACGTAATTTCCTCCATGTTTTAAGCGTATTAAACCAGAATTCACCGAGAAGTTTCCATCTGTCTGGAGCTGGTGTCGTTCGTGGTAGTATATCGAACCCTTCTCCACTGTTGTGGAGCCATTCAGTGAAGGTGTGGATTGCAGGTTCAAACCAACGAGAAGGAGTGACGTTTCGCAAATTTATTTTGCTGCATCTCGAAGGGTGCACAATCTAAGCGAGGATCCAAATTCCAAAGTGGCTGGAAGGCCAAGTCCGCCTTTGAGGAGGGCCAATATAACCATTCCTCAGCAAAATATCCTGAAATTGGTTCGTTCACTCCGATATTTTCCTTAAAGAGAAAGGCTTTGCAGAGATTACGCACTTGGGTTGCGACACTATCAGGGATAGTAGTAACTGCAGCTGTGTGCCAGAGAATCGGCAATACGATGGTTCTTAATATGACAGCGCGTCCCCGTACTGTACGACCTCTGTATTTCCATAGTTGACATCGTTCGACCATTTTTGGGATTACGGATTCAAAGTGAGTACTGTGTGGTAGCGTTTGGCTTTGTACAATCCGTAGCAACTTGGTGGTACCTGTGTCGTCGATTACCTTCAGAAGCGAATAACAGTCTTAGCTGAGGGTCGCACGCTTGGAATGAGAAAATTTCAGTTTCGTCTTGGTTCAAGGTTAAACCGGACGCATTGTCATAGTGTTGCACCGCCTCAATAAAATCCGTGTGTGCCTCAAGTCACGCAATATCCCAGTTCAATCATCCACAAACGCTATGAGGTGATGGGCGCTTGGGGACTTCGGAAGTTGTATTTCTAAATGTCCAGTTTTCCATCTTGAGAAATTCAACATTGGTTCCAGAAAAATTACGAGAAGTGCTGGAGACAGTGGTCGAAATAGTTACTGGCTACCCCATTTACCAGGACTGTCACAATTGTTCCTTTGTAAAATGTGTGAACCATATCTCGAAAAGTTTTCCCAAAACCAAAATGTTTGAGGATCATGTCTAACGCCGGCCATAGAACGCTATCAAAAGCTTTTGCAAAATCTAAAAGAACTGCTCCTGCATTGTCTATCCCCATGTTCCGTGCTAGTTGTTGTAAATCTTGAAATTCCACCAGAGGTTGTCGTATTGAACGACCGTGTGTAAATTCAAATTGATCAGAGTTAAGCAGTCTCGGTAAAATGTCTTAACCGAAAAGCTAATATCTTAGGTCCAAATTTTGCATCGTGATTTAGCAAGGTAAGTGGTCGGTAATTTGATGGAAGCGATCTATCTCCTTTATTATAAAGTAGGGAGATGTGAGCACGTCGTTGGGACTTTGTCATACGCCTTTTGTTGAATTGAGAAGTGTAGATAAGTTCATATACCTTTCCCCAATTTTCTGGAAAAAGTTGGTAATATTCCACTGGAATACCATCCAGGCCAGTGGACTTGCCAGTTGCAGATTTTTTTATTGCTCAGAAAAATTCATGTGCTGTCATTGGGGAGTCTAGGTAGCGCTGATCTTGCAGTGATAAAGTTGTTCGCGTGTGTTCGAGTAGTGATAAGAGTTCCACCCGTTGAAAATGCCTTTTTTAAATTTCTGGTTCCAGGTCCCACGGTGGACTTTGGAACCCCCCCAATATCTTCTGTGTGCCGTCGTGCTACCATCAGGTAATCTGACGTTTGGTATGCCTACACGCATATTTGCGTTGTATGGCTACAGAGGAAATGTTTGTTTCCAGTTTCACCACACCTGATGTCCATGTCAAATTGCTTGTTGTCGTCGGGCATTTTAATTAACAATAAATGAGTCCAGCTCTGCTCGGGCTGATTCTTCTTGTTGTGCAGTCAGGTCAGTTGGCGATGATGCATGAGCATCTTCAGCTTCGTATAACGCGTGTTTTAGGTGTCGGTGAGATTCGACGTCCTGGTTTTTTAATTCTTTGACCATTTCCCTGAGGAAAATTGCATCCGCTCTTTTGTGTCCATCGAGCAGCGCTCCTGAGTTGGAAGGGATGCCACAACGAAGCTTTTCACAGAGGCGATCCAAATTGAGTTCAAGTACCTTGTGCACAACCGGGTGGTGTAATATCCAGCGCGGACACTTCCATGGAAGTGGCGCAGTATCAGGCTGGTTTGGAGATTTAACTTGAAAGCAACTTGGATAGTGGTCTTTTTTATGAAATACCCGGTCTGTTACATGCGATATTCCGACCAGGTAAGTGTTGGGGAAAGAAAAGCATAGTCAATCCGGTTTTTCCTGCCTGGTCCAGTAAATTCTCTTTTATCTGGCCACCAGTGTCTCCATGTATCCGTGACCCCAAGCTGTAGTTGCCATGTGATCAATTCTGCTCACCCTTGATCATCGAATAGGGAATTATTTCGTCCATTAGAGAATTTAACGGGATATTGAAATCTCCGAGTACGATATGATGACTGTCAGCTGGAAAGCTTGTTGGTAGATATGCGAGAAAAAAATTCCGCTGAGGTTATTGAAAAGGAGCATACACCACGTGAATAAAGATAACTAAATTCGAAATTTGAGCTTTCACAACCAAGTAATGATGCTGTAGGATGTCGAAAATGTCGGGAGTACAAAATTAGCAGTAACATCGTCGCCTTTTCGAAAAGGGTGTTCCCCATATAGTAGTAAACCAAATCCATCTTGTCCTCGAGTTGTCGCACTGTCAGGAGTGGTATCGTGCGACCAGAATGATACTTACCTTGAGTCCCTCACTTTTGAGAAGTGGGTGGCTCGACGGACCGCATCACTTGAGCTGAACTTCGTCTCTGGGAAGCCGATAAGTGAATAATTAGAAAGAAGATCAGTGAAATATCCAACGGGAGGGTTATTTAATCCGTTCGCATTCAGACTAATGCCGGAGAGGCACCAAGGCGAATTAGAGATTTGAAGATTCGATATCAGTCTCAGTCTGAATTGAGGGCTGCGCCATAGTAGTGTTTGGAGAATCTGCGTTTTCGCACGTGATTAGACAAAGAGCGGCTTCAATGTAGTCAGGTAGATGTGTATCGTAGTGTTCACCGAGTTCACCATTTCACAAGTACTTCATCCCGCCAGAGAAGGAACGACGCGTATTGCAGACAGTCTGGTTTCGAAAACCCAGCGAGTGCTCCAATTTTGATAGAATCATGGTAACTTTGAGGGGCATGGACTCCCATATATAAGTCAGCTAAGGCGAACGATCTGGCTTTGTCTCTTGTGTCGGGTGAGAATCTTTCCAGTACGATATTTGGAGCCGGGATGTCAGTCGGTTAGTCGATTTTCACCGTAGGTAGATGTTGCATTTCCGTTCCATGTGTACTAGAAGGAAATCCGCTATAAGCTCGGAGCATAACATGTTCAGAAATAGTGGTTTCCAAAAAGGGGTGTGGCGTCAGTCACCAAAGCTTGGAATACGTGTGGCTGAACCGTGATTGCTGCCAGACGACTTTCTGGTTCATTTAGCTGCTCAAACGACGTCAGTGCATGTGTAGCTTTTTGCTTGTGGCGTGATCTCTGGATCTTGGTACGGGGGACATCCAACAGGGAGTGGGCTGCAATTAGCTCACCAACTTCAAGGGTGGGTTGGAGTGGTGTTGATGAGACTGTGAGATTATCGACATACACCTGTACGTCGGTGTCTTCAGCCTCATCGTCAGCATCAGGATCATCAAAGGCGATTTCGTATCGTGTTGGGGTGCTGGGAATTCCGAAAACCACCCTGCCGTCATGTTCGTGGACTTCAGGAATCTGATATTCAGAATCAGATTTTCCTATCTTCGGATTCGAAATCGAAATCCGCTACGTTACTTTTGTCCATTCTACAAAAGGTGCGTCGAAACCCGGTTTTGCCACGTCTAACATCGCGTCAGGTGAAGCGTTTGTAGCCTCGGGGGACACTGTAGTGGCCGATGTAGCTAAGGAGGGTTGATCGGACTGGGCTGTACCCATTTGCTCTTGAACAGAGATCCGGGCTGTCGGTACTTTTTCATCGGCTTATTTTTTCTCGTTTCTTGCAATAATCGATGGTGGGGTTACGTTAAGCGAGCGTAGTTTGTGTTGCACGAACTCAGGGGCTGTCAATCCATCAAAATAAATCTCACGTAAGGCCACACCATCTTCAATCGTGAGTGCTTGGGGGCATTCCAGGGAATTGAACCAGAGGTTTCTGTCACGTGATATTAGAATTCGCACTTGGTACGTTGGCGCTACCAGAGGCGAGAGACCTAAACGCGTGAAATACTCGTAAATGACATCATCATACAGGTCGGAAGGCACGTTTTCCAAATCCACAAAGTAAATTCGGTCAAAGATGCCAGCAGTCTCGATAATGAAATCAGAACCTAAAATTCGGACGACACTGCCCCCCAACTTTGCTGCCGTCGCAGTTGCAGTGCACGTAAAGCGAATGCCCCGTCCTGGGATGCGAATAAAGTCACACATCGAGGAGACCGCGGTCTGCCACATGGCAGTTTGTGGCTCTTTATTAATGGCAGCCATAATTTCATCAAGTGGATGAGTTCTGGCAATTTGGCCGGCTGGGATGAAAAGCTTGAGCTTGAGCGTTGCTGGAACACGGGCACGTTGCACTTCACGTAGGGCGATCATGCGAAGGTCTGCAGCAGTAGCATGCTGCGAGATGGCCTCGTCGAAAGCATTCTGGAGCAATTTCGGCAGTATGTAACGACCGGGTCGTTGAACCGTCGCTTGGTTAGTCGATGCATTCCTGCTTGTGGGGTTGCTGGAGGATGCATTCCCGGGTGTGCGAGAGGTAGCACGACGTAAGATCGTCACGGACTGCGAGACTGGAGAGGTGGACATGCTTGGTGGCTCCGGAGGAAGCTTCGATGTCGACTTGGTCAGATGGTCGGTGGCGACAAAGGGTCGGGTAGTTACGCTATTACCAGGGTCCGGAGTGAATGTCAGTAGCGTGCCAGAAGGTAATTTCGGAACTCATCCGAGGAAGTATGGTGAAAGGATGGCTATATTCTTTTCCCCGAACAATTACGAGTCGAATGATATACAGGATGTCTTATAATGCTAAGTTTCTGGTAGTTATGTGTGCCACACAATTGTGTGTGGACCACTACGATAAATTCTGGAAGGTTTTGACTGTGATTTGGAGTAATTTTGACATAAAGTTTGAGAGGTTCCCAAATTATGCAGGTATAAGGTATTGAAGGTCCGGATGTTATCTGAAGGTTGTCCGTGTATGCGCTCTGTGTGCCAGTCGTCATTTTCGAAATTGCCACGGAGGGCATACATCGATTCGCACCTAAGTGAAGAAGCGACGGTAAGTGCCTTGGTCTTGAGGTTTGGTACCAGTACACTGAAGGAAAGTATTGTAGGCCATGGATTCATCTGCCAAGAAGCTTGACAGCCCTGCGACGACTTCGTCTTCATCAACGGCGCAGCCCAGGAAGCATCTCGTCCCCTTGCAACTCGTGGGGGCTCAGGGGCGATCCAAAGGTGCATCCAAGGCGGCCGGAGGTGAAGGGGGAAAAACCGAGGCAGCGAAAGGGAGTGTCGCTGACGGCACCGTAAGTTCCATGAGTTCCGGTCGAGATTCTCCAGGAAAAGCAGGAGAGAAAGACAAGCGCAATACCTCGTACGCGAGGGAGCGGAAGACAGCGATTGGTCAAGCCAGCGCCGAGCTGCTGAACCTTCATCTCGATAGTGGAGATGAGGGTACGGCGAGTCCATTGACTGGGAGTTGGTTGAAGGCCTTGGCTGCAAGTGGAGGTGGCGATGCAACCACCGTCCAAGAGCGTGAAGTCGCGATTAAGCAGGAATACTTGGAAAATTTCGCTGCTCCGAGCGCTGTTGGAAGCGGACCGGAGCACTTGGTAGACTTGTCGCTCATGATGCCTGAAGTTTTGTATGACGACGTGGAGATGATTGTGGATGTGTCTGCTGAGGCTTCGCCAGGAAGTGCAAGCGCTGCAGACCCCGATGAAATCATGGAGAAAGACAGAGATGATGTCCCAAGTGAAGCAGCTTCTGGTTCTCACGGGGATCGCTCGTCGGACGATGAAGATGACATGTCGGACGAGGATATTCCAGATGGGGATGGCTCTTCTCGGAGCGGCAGCAGCGAAAGCACCGCAAAGACTGTTGCTCGTGTCCGAATTAAAGAAGAAGTTGCTGCCGGGCGTTTGGAACAGCGCCAGAGATCTTTGGAGCATGCCTTGGATGATTCCGAAGGCGACGAGACCCCAGTGGAGGAGGAAGACGAGTTGAAGGCAATCACATTTCGGAAGATGGAGGGTGGCAAGGCCTGGTACAAGTGCTACTGGAAGTTCCAGAAGGGATACCAGTACCTGCCAGAAACTGGTTTGAGGAACGCGGGAGACTTGAAGGCGGTGTGCGACGAGTACATGAAGGCGTTGAATAAAGATCCTCTGCTCAAGTACTGGGATTATCGAAACAGCACCTTTACTGGTCTCCGCGCTGGCAGCAACATAGACTACACATGTGTGTATGAAGCCGCACAGGTGATTATGAATATTCAAGGAAGCTTTAAGCTTACCTCCGGTATGGTGGCAGCTTTCCAAGGAAAGTATGGAGTGGACCCACGGGTCTCCAAAGGCCTCACCAATGCGGAGATCGAGCTGTTCTTCAATTATCTCATCTCACAAGGCTGGAAGATTCGCTTGAACAAGTCCAAGTACAACGGAGAGCTGAATGGTCCACAAGGTCTGGCATCTGCGCTTGAGGAAGTGGATAGCCTGTATTTGGCTTCCACTATGGACAGTCCTGGACTTGCGCATTGTTTCGTCATCTCTGTGGAAGGTGGAGGTCACCGGGTCTACGTGCATGAAGGCGGACAGAAGTTCCCGCTGGGGGCATATAAATATGCTCAAACAATTCGATTTGTCCGCCGATGTGATCATGTTCAAGTCGGCGCTGGAATGGAAGAAGATCAAGGTAACTCGGAACGTGTTTCGGTGGTATCCACGACGTTGACTCCGAGAAACAAGCTGCGAAGCAAGCGCAAGCACCGGTCGCAATCGAATGCCCGGAAAGCGAAGGAAAAGTCTTCTAAGAAAGCGTCGAAAGAGGAGAAGAAGAGGCGTGGGTCGAAGAAGAGAGCCAAGACATCCGCTGGGACGATGGCAGCTTAAATATTGAGCTTGGAGATTGGCTGGCCAAACTGGATTGACATTGGATGCATGAATATCGCGTATGAAAATTGGTCGACTTTAGCAAAACTTCGTGTACGTAGTTGGCAACTGGATGTTCTGAGAAAAGAATGCATATTGAAAATACAGCAATTCTGGATCTTATTCACACGACAGAGTGTTTAAAATTTTCGACTTGAGATCCATCACGATGGTTAATTTGACTCCATCACAGGCAACCATCGTCTGCATAATTCCTTGAGGCGAATGTTGTCCAACTCGATCAATCGCTGAAGATGCAAAGTGATGTATGATTTTAACCTTTGAGTGACATAAATCACATTTGTGTCAGCATCATTCATCAAGCTGTCGTTGCGATGGATCCATAAATGCATAGCACGCTGCATCGAAGGATGTTGAATACTCGTAGCATTTCGTAGACTCCAAAACAATTGATACCATCGGGTGTGAAAGCCAAGCGTTGCGTGTAGACTACATTTTTCCACGTAATGTCGGTTTCGAGTAGGGACTGATATTCAAAGAGGAATGTGACCCAAGCCATTCTTGCCACTTCACGGTCCCAGAAGAGTGGTTTGGCTGTTTCCACTACACCGCAGTCATGGACACGCAAAACATCTTGCGTGTGGAATTGGTATTTGGCTTGGACATTCAAGCCGTTATGCTGTAATCGGAACTTGAAATCAGCTAGAATGTGCAAGACGTCTTTATCCAGAGAGTGTTCACGTTTCCGCAATTCTAACCAATTTGGTTCATTTATAGTTTCCAGTGGCAAGTTGAGTTGGTGCGGTAAGTGGTAGAATTGATGATTTGATCCATTAAGAAATGTTATCTTGTCGAACGTCCATCGATGGGAAGCGCCACATTGGGCATGCAGAAGATAAGGTCCGAATTGAGGGGAAGCGCTATGGTCAATATTAAGGAGTCGACTAATTTGTCACGAGAGATAACCTGCTGCCTCAGAACACTGAGCGAGAAACTGCCTTCCCCCAATACTTCCATACAAAGAGCAGTCGTAGGGAATTGGCTATGGGTTGATAAAATCAATACGCGTGTACCCGACAATGTAGAAGCGATGGGCATTTGTTGAGGCTTGTCCTAGGATGCGGCTCGCAGTGTTGGCCCGTAAAAATGGTTCTGCTAGTAAGGCAGCTCCATCTTTGCCCAATCGAAGTGTTCCAATTTGCAGTGGCGTACAACAGGGCTGTACCACGCCAGAAGAGGAAAGAAGATCCAGACGGATCCGAGCCCTACCCAAGACTCCTGAATTGTGATATTGGTTGGTATTAGTGCATACAAAAGGTCAAAGACCTGTCCTCCATACACCAAAGGTTCTGTGAACAGAACGGCTGCTGCTGCGAACCATCGAGGCAAGTGATGAGATACTGACACCGTCTTCATAGCATCTCGAAGTGAACACAGCTGACGTGCTTGGCTGAACGATGCTGTGTCTGGAAGACCGAGCTTTCCTTTCGAAATAGGCCAAAAAAATTCTTCTGCCAAAGGCCCCCTCAAATTTTGACTGAGCGAAATTTCTTTCTTGAACAAAAAGGATTTACAGAGACCCTTGATTTGCGCGACAACATCTTTGGGGACTCATGCGACTGCAGCGGTATACCACATTAGCGGTAAGACAATAGCGCGCAGGATGACAGCTCTCCACAAAGAGTTAGAGCTCTATGACGCCATAGTTTACAACGAAGTACCATGTCATCAAGAAGGTTGGGAAACGGGAGCTTGAGGAAAGAGAGGGGCTCATGGGAATTCCCAAAGGCGTATAGAGCCATCGTCTGCGACTACATGCCACCCAGCGCTTTCCAACGTGTCATGAAGTAACTCTGGTAAAGATGAAAACGGGAGGATATGTGTCTTGTGCACATTGAGACTAAGGCCGGCTGTCACGGCATATTGTTTGACCATACGAACCAATTCCGGCGCAAAAACAAGATCTCGAAGACGGCCAGTGCAATCGTCCGCAACAGCAAGCAAATGATGAGGTTCTGTACCGTTGGGGACTACCAAACTCATATGGCCAGTGGAGGCTCGTAAAAAGCAAAGTAATGACTCGAAAGAGGATCGCCCTAACGGATACCACACCCTGGTTTGAAGACATTTCTGGATGTCCCATTAAGCGATTATGCTGATAAACGTTCCTCGAAAGAAAGTCGTCACATAGTCACAAAAGGTGTCGCCAAATCCCATGTTCTTCAAAACCAGTAAAAGGGCTGGACAAAGAACACTATCAAATGCTTTGGCGAAACCGTGAAGGACAGCTCCAGCTGTTTCCCTTGTTAATCGTTTTCCCAGAGTTTGGTGATCTTGAAATCGTAAGAGCGTGTGCCGGATGGATCGACCTTTCCCAAAGCCTGTTTGATCTGTTTGGAGTAAAATTGGCAGAACCTCTCGAAGTCTCCAAGCTAATATTTTTGGTCCAAACTTGGCGTCGTGTTCGAGAATGGTAATCGGACGATAATTGCTTGGAAGGTTGCGATCTCCTCCTTTGAAAATAAGTGAGATGTAAGGTTTCCGCTGCGATTTAGACATGCGACCACGATCAACTTTCCGGGCATATATCATCTCAAAACCTTGAGCCCAGAGACAATTGTTGAACTGGTAATATTCTGCCGGAAGTCCGTCATAACTAGCCGACCTGCCTTTAGGAGAGTTCTTGATGGCCCAGTATAAGTCATTGGCTGTGAGTGGTGCATCTAATATCTTGCGCTGAGTGCCTGTTAAACGATCTTTCGTGTGTTGTAGCAGTTCTTGAAGACCCACCGCATTGTACTTCCGTGAGGAAGTGTGCTCCTGAAAATCTCGCGAGGGGGACTGGAACAGGTTTCCCCAGAAGCGACGGTGTTTCGCAGCCATTTCATCTGGGTTCGATGTTGTCGTTCCGTCGGATCGACTGACAGCGGGGATAGCTACCTTGTGAACGACTGGAGTTGGTGATCGAAAGAAGTAAGACAAACCGCGCTCTCCTTCGGATATGTCGCGATCGAATTTTGTTTTTTCGCGTCGACTTGTCAAGAGATCTTGGAATGCTTGGAGGTGACTCTTGGCTTTTTCTAATGTTGTGCGAGTTGCTTTGGTTGAACAAACTACTTCCGTAGTTTTAGCCATCCGGAGATCACTTCGAAGTTTCGCGAGGTATTCATCATCTTTATTTTTTAGTGCACCCTGCACATTGCGAAGGAAGGTGCGATCGCCTACTTTATGCTCATCTAATAATGCTCACGGATTGCAATTTCAAAAACCATTTGAGTCGGCTGCACAGGTCCATTAGGTGAGGTTGAGCGTTTCTTGGACAATCGGGACTTGGACAAGCCATTGCGGACACTTCCAAGGGAGTCGTTTAATTTCGAGCTGTGTAGGCGACGCGAGTTGAAATTCAACGGGATAGTGGTCTTCATGGTACCACTTCTGATTTGTGACATAACGAGATCCGCGATATGACAAATCATATAGACCGGCTGTCATCAAAAAATAGTCGAGACGGTTGCTGTGGTTGGGGTCGGAGAACAGTCGTTGATCTGGGAAAGTTAACCTCCATAGGTCAAGAACGCCAAGATCGAGCATCCAAAGTTGGGCTTCTCCGCGACCGAGGTCATGGGGATATGGCCGTGCTTCATCCAATAGAGGATCAAGTGGGGTATTGAGATCACCAAGCACCAAATGATGTGCCTCATCTGGGAATCTGGTAGGGATAGAGTTGAAAAATGTTTTCGGGATGCAACGTCAGCCGGCGCATAAACTACGTGAATGAAGACACGCTGGTTACCGAGGATGGTGTCGACCACGAGGTAACGCGCTTGAAGCGTTGCGCTGGCATAAATGTTGGTGACATCTATAACTGAGTTAACAGGGTGCTCACCAGAGAGAAGAAGAGCTACACCGTATTGGCCGTTATAGCTGTCGGAATTTTGGTTGGACCAGATGACTTGCGTCTATGAGTCCACATAGTTGATGTAGTATGTCACCACTCCAAGGTTGTTCTTCTTGGTGAATTTTGTTTCTTGAAACGCGACAATCTGGTAGTCGGAGTGGAGTTTCGAAATCATGCTGCGCACCAGACTACCTTTACGATCAGCCGCGTTTTTTAGTCTATAGATATTCAAGGACGGACCGCGCAAGGCTAATGGGGACTCAGAGTCGAGCATCCTTGGGGGGACTCCGTGGAGTCGGCTGGTGAATCTACACTCGGCGAAGCTGGTTCAGAGTCCTCGGAGCCAGATGAGGAAGAATTCATTGAGACGCTGTCTTCACGACTTTCCATAATCAGCCGGAAAGCAGCCAGGAGAGGTTCACTCAAGTATTGCTCGTAATCATGGACAAGTTTCGACGCACACAATACAGCGATCGTTCCATTTATCCAGAGAAGGAAATGCGAGTATTGACAGCTTGATACGGTGTTGTTCCCACAAAGCGCTTTGACTTTAACGGGGTCATGGTAAATGGCGGGTGCATGCGTTCGCAAGACCAGATCCATGTGCGCGAAAGCACGGGCGGTAAGAGTCGTCTGGGATATTGTCTGCGAGAATCGCGCTGGCAGACGAAGAATGTTGTCACCTGGGTAGTCTTGAATGACTCGTGGCATTGAACTGCAGTCTGAGCCATGGGTTGTCGAAGGTTTTTCGCTGTAGATCCGAAGAACTGCATGTTCTTCAATAACCGAGGCTAGCTCTGGGGCACTTGCGAAAACCAATGGGGCGTAAACGGTCGGCTGAGCTGTTATGGTCGCGAGACGATCATCAGGTTCTCCAAGAGAATGAAACTCGTTAGCTGCTTTTCGGGCACGTTGTCGGTATTCAGAGCGTTTGATGCCGTTCGTTTTTGGTTGAAGTGTCGATCGGGCAACGACTACTTCTCCCACGGATTTGGTCAGCTTCATGGAAGAACCATGCACCGGTTTCAATTATTCGTCAACTACAACACAGCCAGCATCTCCAGCGTTGGCAGCCTCCAAATCGACTTCGCTAAAAGCCAGTTCGAATGCTGTAGGTTTGACTGGGAAACCGAATATCAAACGACCGTCCGTGTCGTTCGTCGTAGAAACTTGGATTCCCTTTCTAGCTACCCTTGGCTGCAAGGTAGAACAAGAACATGGCGAGAGATCTTTACTCATTCTTGGACTGGGCGGTAGGGACAGGACGTTCCAGGATGATGGTGCCGTCTGATGGATTCACGCACGACGGGGCAAGTGGATTGCCAACGGGGGAATCTTCGCGTAGAGGTTCCTCAGTAGAGGATAAGTCCCTTGTTCGATAGCAGCGCATCGTGCTTCTTGTTTGGCACGCATCATAGCAGCGGCCTCTTCTTTCGCACGTTCAGCGGCTTCCCGTTTTGCAACTATCGATGGTGGAATCACCTTGTTTAACACACGTTTTTTGTGTTGCACGTATACTGGGTCAGAATGTCCAGGGAAGAATATTTCACAAAGTGGTTGGTCTCCATCCATGAGATTATCGTGGATGTCGACCTGAGGGAACCAGATCGTTCGATCACGGGACGTTAAAGAACCAGCCGTATGGGTCGGAGCTATAACTGGTTGAAGACCAAGGCCGGCGAAATAGTCGTATATCTTGTCCTCATCCAACCTTGACGGGATACGCGTGAGATCGACGAAATAGTAGCGTTCATAGGCGCGGTGATGAGTTTCTCACTCATGCACGTCACCGCAGAGCCTCCGAGTTTGATCGCTAAATCCCGGTTGATGCACGTGAATCAGATACCATGGCCGCGAACACGGACAAAATCACATAGGGCGTGAAGCGCGTGATCCCAGGTCTCCATCTGGGATTCGCTGTTGATCGCATGAAGAATGTCTTCAACACCGAAGACACTGGCAATGCGAGACGCTGGTATGAACATCAGCACTTTATCTTCCGCGGCCACTCGAGAACGTTGCACTTCGCGAAGAGCGAGGATGCGGAGTTCTTGAGCTGACGCTTGGCGTTCAAGTGCTTGAGCAATTTCGTCGAAGAATTTGTCGGTCGGGATGTGGCGTGTCTGACGGCCGTATTTAGCTTGATACTCCTGGCGAGAGTCAGCTCATTCGGAGGTGACGACGCAACCATCGTGACGAGAGGAGGGTGAAGCTGGGGAGGGGGAAGGGTTGAAGGTGTGGTTACTTCGCGGTTAGCAATTGAGGGCCAGCGTGAATGTCACTTGTGGGCTAGCTGTCAAGTCTACATGTCGCCAAACCGAACACATTTTCATAAGACTCATTTGAACATCCTAGCTCAGCCTAATCGTGAATTCGCCGATTTTACCAATACATAAATTAGTCTGACTTAGCCTAATTTGTAACTCAGACCGATTTGTAACTCAGACTAATTACTGTAGTGATGGTTAAAAAACTCGTAGTCGGATTTCTGTTTTAGATGGCTGGTCCGTTTCCTCTGGGAGTGCGTACTTATGGATGTTCGAGGCATTTTTGTTAGACTGCCTTTCTGCCCTTAAGTTGATGGGTTGGTGGGCTTGCATCGTTTACTGTGAAAACATTAGAGTGTTTAAAGCAGGTGTTTGCTTATTCGAAGATATCGCGGGGGCAGCGACGACTGAGGCTAGTGAAGGAGATGATGTTTTCTGGCCCTTTGGTTCAGCCGGGTTGGATAGGCTCGTGGCCTCCTCAGATTGCAACGCGGCGGAGTAAAATTAGGCATCGTACCTCGATGGAGCTAGCCGTACTGATGCGGAAGGTGAACCGTGGCTGCAAGAGCGCGCATGGGGCGCGCTGGCTTAGGTTCTTCAACCGTGGTTGATTATGGAGGAAGCGCCTGTCCTCAATAGACTGCGCAATATTGTTCGTAAGCTTCGTACTAATGCCACATACGTTTACAAGTCTGCAAAAAAAGCATGAGTGGAGAAAGTTCAGATCGAACACTTACGGGTTCGGCCACTGAGAGTCTAGTTGACTGCCCTACGCGGTGGAATAGTCCAAAGGATATGCTGGTTAGCATGATCGAACTAAAAGAGACATATCTTTATTCTTTTCTTATATTAACACCAAAGAGGGACGGATTGAGTTTAATGACGTGAAGCTCACGTCCTCAGCCCCACCGAATTTGTTGGCTATCAACTGCTTAATTGCACGGCTTGATCTATTTGTGGTGGTGACAGAAGAGCTTAGTGGTTCGGAGTACCCAACACAATCCATTAACACTACATTCACTACAGTAATTAGTCTGACGCAGAATATTTCATGCTTGGAGTATGCACCGGAACTGAAATTGGTGCAGGATATAATTCGGTGGCCATTAAATAATCGATGTTTGGCTTGGGTGCGTTCTTCACCAGCGGGTGCATCCTCCCAGTTAGTCGAGAAATCAACAAAGAAAACATAACATTTTCGGAGGTAATTTCTCAAGCCGGTTTTCGAATAGATTCAATAAAGCTCTCTGAACAACGTCATGGGATCCAACGTATCGTTGCTGTAGTCGTGCTGGCCATCCAGGGCTGTAACCTCATCAAACATGTGTTCCTTGTTTAGCCTTACCGTACGAACGGTACAGCTGATGCTGTTATCGAAATAAATCAGAAGCAAGATAAGAACAGCACCAACTAGCTACCAAAGCTATGATGCGCTGCGGCTCATCTTTGACTACCGATGGAGTCTAGTTACAAATGAACTCTTCCCTCTGCTACAGGAAATCATCATAGTATCCTTAGAATTCTGCAAGCAAGAAAGAAATTGAAGAATCGGGCATAGACTAACTTTGAACATTGACTAATTTTGAACTTCAAAATTAGTCTGAGATTCAATGAAATATACATTGACTTAGAAGGGTGACTCTCCATCATTACTATAAAACGTACTGACTTGCCTTCGGTACTACCGCTTGTGCCATTTTGGTGTCTGTTCCTAACGACTTGTCGTGGAAAAAATAAACGAAATGGCTTATTGAGTGTCACGGGCTTCATCCTGAGTTTATCCCTTAGTTTTCTGTTCTGTTCCTTGTCTAGCTCTTTAGTACAACCATACATTTGGTATTGCTGTAAGCGACAAAAGCTTCGTGCCGCACAACTCTTTCTTGCTCAATCTGGACACAGACTAATTTGTGTTAACTCGATGAAAATGTGCTTACTAGCCATTTGTAGTACAGTAAAAAGGCGAGATCTAACATCCGCGCAGGTTTTTCGGAGAACGAGCTGCAAATAAACGCAGCCAACAAGTGGACCTTGAAGAGCATGCCGACGCTATCACGCTCAGAGTGCAAAGGGATGTCTACCAATACTTCGCACAAGCGCGTAAATTTACCACGGTTACGAGGGAAAAGAGGATTACCCGTTGTTATGACGGCCGTGGAGATCGGTGCATTTTTCCATTCTAACGCATCTTGCCAAAACGTGGCTAGGGTGCGTGGCAACCTCAGCTCTAGCTGAGAGTGCATATTCAGCAGCAGGAAACATTGTCGCCGCAAAGCGTAGTGCGTTCGACCCTTCAATAGTTCGTGGCTTTATGGCCATCCACGAAAGTTATTCTAGCAACTTTCGCTAAGCCTTTAAATGGAGAGCGCATATTAATTACGTTTACTGTTATCACTTAGCGCTTTAGCGATCGAGCTGTAAGCCCACTGTCGCCACCATAGAGCCTATGAGTGCGTACTATGGTCAACACGGGGATTCGAATGAAGCGCACGTGTGGCCCTTCACGGTCCCGTTCACCAGCATCTTCGTGTGCATCGCCGTCGACTGCTCGAAGGTGACACCGCCACATAACGAAAGTAATATGAGGCAGAGTTAGTTTTACCATTGGAAGCGCTGTGGCGATGACCGATACGCGGATATGGCGTCTTCCGAAAGACCTGCAGCTTGATGCCAACAAATTTTTCTACCAAGCAGTTCGCTTCAGGGGTATACGCGTGCGTCGGAATGAATTGAATTCCTTTCGCTTCCAGATACTGCTTCAAATCTTCATTTACATATTTCCATCGCCGCCACTTGTAACCTATGTATTTTCTTGCTTTGTCACGGAAATTCCGTGATTAGGTCCTTCATATTGTCGAATGTATCACTCTTCTGGTTTAGAGGATAACACCACTTGTAATATGGTTTATTCATCTTGAATCAACTGAAAGTATCGCATCGACCCAATACCAAGCACATATTTGCACATCATACATACGTCCGACGTTAGACGTTCGTAATCGTTCTTTGTTCTTTTGTCACCACGGTTCCGATACGACTTTCTCGTTTTTTTGCAAACTTAGACACTTGAGCTTTGCCTTCAATTGCTCGTGGAAAATGTACATCCCATTCACCACTGCATTCTTAAAAAATTAAGCGAGGGTTCCAGATGAGCGAAGCGTTCGTTCCATCTCATCAGGAGGCTAGCATCTGCATTAATAACCGTCACCAATATTACGGCTTGTTCTCCACCAAAACGTCTAGTGCTCAACCAGTAATGCATGTCATGTTGAACAACCTCCAGCCTCTGATCACCACGATCTAAACACATCTTCTGCGGCACTTCCGTTGGCGCCGTCACACTAAGTCTCCAACCATTGCTGTGCATCATGCCTAAAGTTATAATGCTTGTTGGTTCAGGCGAATACTCTACATTATTAATGACGAACGAAATTTCATTCTGGCTAAGGCCATCAAGAGCATGCACTAGAACTGATCAAGCTAGCACACCACTCGTTCTATCACCATTCCATACCGTGAACACAGTTTTCGACTTGTGCAGACACGTGGACATCTCCTTTTCGATGCACATATGTATGGCCGCCCCATTGTCCAGCATCTAGTCACCGCTTGAGCCGCGTTGGTCTTGCTTAATCTCATCCCGATTAGACTCTCAGTTCTGCTGCAAGAGCTGGTATTACTGGACTCGTCATCTTGTCTCACCGGTGCCACAAAACGCATGTAGTTGAGAGCTCCTGTGACTTGTCTTTTTCGACATCTTGACCCTTGTTATTCTTTGTGCCATTCTTCTTGCCTTTCTGGTCCTCCTTGTTGTGCATATTGAATTGCTTTCCTTTTGGCTTGTCGGACTTGTTCTTTAGGAACCAGCAATCTTCGCGCTTGTGACCCATCTTCTTGCAATAAAACCATCGTACTGCAGATATTTTGCCACAACCATAACTGTATTTGCGATTTTGTTCGCCACTCCACATCTGCAGCATTGGATTTTCACCGCTGTTACCAGCCGCGTTACCAATGGTCATCGTTTCCAATTCATCTCTTGACAACAGCGCATTCTTCACGTGTGTCGAAGTGTTGGTAACGCTTTGTGGCCAAATATATAATCAATTTTTTTGCAATGTTCTCTGGAAGAGTGAACGGTTGGCGCTTCCTGTCGTCGCTGCACAATCAGCAGTATTTCAACCGCCATATCTACTACAATTTACCTTCGAAGCGACAAGCACGTCCGACAACCTTACACAAGATGCGTCCAAGCACGTATGCATGCATGCGTCATAATCACCTGCAAAAATAATGTAGGGGCATCGTAGTCTTAAAACACTTAACGAGATGTAAAATTTCGAAGTCGGGACATTTACTGCACCTTTTCTTCTCCTTAATTGCATCACTTTCGTCGTGCTTACCGTAGAGACATCCGACACACAGTTTACCGACGCCATAATACCAAGTTTTCCCATTGTTTTGAACTTGGTGGCCAGCATCCCTTCAGAAACTGGAGCGCCCCCGACTAACGTGGAACTCCTGTCGCTTCTGCTACACCGCTTATCCATTACATATCGGTGACAGGGTCACAGTTACGCGGATCTCTATCGGCATCTTTGTGTACTTATGGCGTGGTGCAGCAAGCTAGCAGGTCTCACATTGTACACCCCTCACGGCAATACTGACCTACCATGTTCAGCGAGACTTCACAACCAAATCGACGTCGTGAACATCTATGTCGTCTTCATTGGCGGAATGAGCTACTGTTGAAACATTTTACAGAATAATTGGCACTGGCGGTAACACCAACGAATTGATTGTATCATTGGGCTCGATCGTCTTTCTTAGCGTCACGTCGTCTGTCAGCTGATGTGTATATGACTGAATCAGCCATCCACGCTGTAGAAGTTCGGGACACGACCAATGAACGACTTGCTCTTGGGGTTGTTAGGCAAACTCGAGCTTTCGCTTGCTCGCGAGAATCAACTAACTACTTGTCACGGCTGCGTCGATCAGCTCATCCTGATTTACTTGATACTGGTATGTTCATGAAAACCTGTTGCCCAAACTATCAACTACAATGACATTAGTTTCAATAGTTTTATACGGACCATTTAGCGGACAGTGCAAGAATGCACCACCAAAGCATTTGATTCTCTGATTTCTCAGCTCAGCCAAATGCATTCTGGCTTTCATTACCTGAAGGGCACGGAACATCGCAATGTCGCCACATCGATTGGGGGCTAGAATCGTCTCCAATAAATAATGGGTTATTGGCCATATTGTTTCACTATCGTGTACGTGTTGAGGTGCAATTCAACATCACGTCGTCGCAGACATTTCTCAAAACGCTAAGAACGGGGGGAACTAAGCATTGCCAATGGTGCTGTGAAATTAGGAGGGGGTTACCTCTAGAACCTTCCCGACGTGCGCACCCAATCCAACGAACATACACAACTTGACAACTCAACTCAATACCTGCATCGTACCAAACTCACAAACTTCATAACAGCATCACCCAGTATATTCATTATTATTTGTGCTGGATATGATTAAGTCTTGTTTTTGCTTCTTTCTCCCATGTTCTACCGCCATAGCGACATCAGAAGCATATCATAATCCTCGATTATATTGACGAAAGATCACTGCCCAGTGTCATAGGATTCAGGGTTTGCCGGAGCCGAAGTAGCAAAATTCCAGCTCTTGAAAAGAGCCTCCTCACATCAGTCGATGCGGGAGTAATCAATTTCAAGTCATCTTGCGCTGGAGTGGGCACATCTACTGTCAGTGTAATCTCAGTAAAATATCTCTTAGTTCCAGACCCGCTCCGCTCAGGGGAACGCGTTGGTGAGATGTCGTAAGACTGTAACAACTTAGATACACTCCCACATTCCAAATCAGTGAGGTACGAGCAGTTTACGATACCATTCTCAAAGCCTGAAAACTTGACGATCGAAGCGCCTGGCACTAACTAAGAAGCAGTACGGAATAGCAAGGTCCAATAGGGCACGAACATCTAGCAAGGAACCGCTACAGATTCCAGCTTTTTGCCGACACTTTCCAAGTTTTTTGGTCATCATGTAATCGCTTTAGGCGGACATCCTCACATGGCCTTCAAATAAGATCCGGCAACTGATCGTCAACCAGGGCAACCTTAGGATAGATCTAGAAATACGATCGATTATTGAAAAGTGCTACTCCATCGAGTGAGATTTCTAAACACGGGCATGAGAACCTCCAGCTCAAGAAGATGGTGTCGGTTCTTAACGGTTTTCAACTTGGTCATAAGATGATGAATTTTATCGATAATCTCGGTATTACCGCGTAATAGAGCTTGAACTGCCAAATTGAAGCGGTGACTCGAGCACCCGATCATCGAGACGTGAGTCTTCTTCGCATTTGCTACATTGATGGAAGCGCTGTCACACACGTAAAAGCAGGGCTGAGAGATTTCAATTGCGTATGCATTCAATACAACAACCAGAAGATTGATGTTTGCATCAGAACCCATGTCGAACTCGTTAGCTAACGTTGAAAGAAACGGCAAAAATTCAGTAGCCGTCATAGCAACGACTGCCACAAAATGCGTTCCATCTTCGGTCCATGCATCAATGGCGAGGCCTAGCTTTTGGTCACTTAGGCGCGCCTTTATGTGCTCTTGCACGATATTTTCAACCCCATGTTCTTGTTGAGTGTTTTTTACGCTCAAAGGGTTCAAATGAGTATACTTTCGTGTTTTTACCTTCTCCCACATGCTCATCTCACGATTTTTCCCATGATAATCTAGCCCATCCAATGGTAGTTGGGAGAGTCTTGGGTGCTTGTGGGGAAACCAATTGCAGAATGAAAATGAAATAGAAGAAAGTTCAACGTTCTTGTTGCGTTCTGGATTATTATTGGTCGTAATTGGTGACGAGGGGCAATTAGGTATTGCAATAAGTTTATTGACATTATTGTTACGGTTATTGGAATTTACAGAGCCCTGATTACCTGAGCCGAAAACTATTCACTTATACTCACCGTCAACAACCCTATTTCCAAATCCATTGTCAATCACAGAATAAGTAAATCAATACAAAAACAAAACTTACGCAAACATCTCGTGCGTGGTCATAGACCTAGTGAGCCACGACACTGTAGAGCTTGCTCTTGCTGCGGTCAGCGTAAAGAGGAACGTACATACCCGCTAACACCTGCTCTTTCAGAGCAATGGCAATTTCTTGGCATGAGAAAACGAAGCAACTTGCAAGAGTTAACTCAGTAGCCCGGTAACGTTTGTGAGCGGTCCAATACGGGTCTGGTCGGTCTGGTCCAAAATGGTCAGTCAACTCAAAACTGTTTATAGAAATCATATGATTAAAATTGATTTGTAGAGAGGGATTGACCAGTGCACTCTCCTATTTATTAATCAGTACACCGTCAAGAATACAGACGCCAACACGGAGGCTGTCAGGCTTTTTTATGCCGTGGCGATAATTTTGTTTAGGTTATTTATACTAGATAACATGCATCATATGAGCGTTAATAGCTATTCACAGACAAAGGTTTTGTCCCAGCGTTCTTATGTCGTGGAATTAATGACCATTTGACTTGTTCACTACCTAACTATTGCAAACTAGCAGTATCCCATTCTCTCTGTACGACAACAATGAAGGCGCACGCAGCGGTATAAATATTTGCTTCAGAAAAGGGAAATAAGTTTGCAAAGACGCATGCTCTACAGAGGACAGCTCTGTGAGGGCAAGAGCTTGACAATTCCGACAGTAAAAGGCTTCGTGGACGAGGAGGTCAGCGATTAATGAAATTGTGGAAGTCTCTGTCTCGTTTCGCTTGGAAAGTGTTGATGCGGCAGACTCCAGATGCATTGTTTCTTCAAAATGTTATGGGAATTTTCGACGAACGTAGCAGACCCAACAAATCATCAAAATTCTCCAACAATACTTCGTCCACAGAACCTCCTGTCATTCAAGACAATCGTATTGAAAGAACACATACGCTAGCGCGTTGGTCAGATAAACGCGCTAGATACTACAAGGTAGTACATTGAAGTGCCATTGAATCTGAATACAGCATACAATCAAGGAAATATTTCCGGATGTATCACTGCGTCGATTGCTAGCGAACACAGTATAGTTTATCTTAAGTTTTCTTGGGATCGATGCTTGACACCTAAGGAGGCGTTAATGGCTATTGGAAGACGGCTCACAGACGTCTTTGCGAACGCACTTGGGATTACAAAGTTCCCACCAGAGGTAGCGATGCTCTATCACAAGCATTTGCGAAAGGGCGAATAGATCAAGCAAGGAATTGATACTTAAAGAGCCTTGAAAATGCACGACGAGCCTTAGTTCATGGGAGAAACCGAGGATCCGGATCAAGCAATGCTGCAGTCAGAGTATAGGTTCTTTGAGAGACATGACACATGCAGGCTGTAGATAATGATTACTGCAGACAGTTAAATATGTTGCAAGCCATTGTAATACAAAATATCAGTGTTTATATTTATCTTTTTTATGACTAATGCAGTATTGGAAGGTATTAGAAGCTATGCTCATTAAAATTATTTCCCAAACTCACCTAGACATCGTAGAAATGAGGATCTTCATGAAGATTTCCAAAGTCTTCCACTCGAAGATACCCAATCTCGTCACGCCGTGGGCTACCACACTTCGTAAATCGCGGCGAATAACGATACCATTTTCATCTTCATTGGAGTCATGTTTACCTACGTCTGACTTACTACCCGAAGCCGACTCATACTCCTGTAGTTCAACAGCTTTCGACAAATTTATCGGAAGTCGTGTTGGAGCGCTATCGCGTCCCACTTCAATGTCTTATATGAGGTGTACGTATTTCCAATATGTTTTCCTTCACCCGTGCCACAACCTGCCGCAACCTTGCTTTGTGGGATAACAGTAATCATGTCCAGAATCAATGGCTCAACTACATGACTACCTATGCTCTGAAGGACTGACTGTGAGTTGTTACCTTCACTCTCATCTCCAGCTGCATCACCTATTGGATTCAGCAAAAATTGGAGTGTGTGTATGGCTTCGAGTGCAGGTTTCAATTCCAGGATCTGTTTTTAGTTGAGGGGTGGCACAATCAACAAGCGTGGTGGATACGCCAAAACAATCACCCGCTGTTTTGTAGAATGACAGTGTTAGTAGGAGATAGCAACATTTACGCTATCACAGGAACCCACCAGCTTCCGACGAAGGCGCAGATCGCCTACTACCCTAAGATCTAGTTCTGCGTTGTATAGTTTGGTATGGGCGGCTTTGCGTCCGAGGAGCACGGCTTGATCGAGCACGTTGTTTCAATCTTTTCGTATTTCAAGTTCTTTTGAAAATACCGCCTTCATCCATCGTTGTGCCTGAGTTCAATACGAAACGACGTCCATTTTGGTAACACTGGTGTCGTTACGAAACTCCATTGGTTATTATTAAAACGTGATGATACAATCAAAGTTTGCCATTTAAATGACTCATGGAAGCCCATTATACTGTTTGTAAACAGAAATTGCATGGGGTATAAACGAGCCGTGGACCGGACCCGGATTAGACCTGGTTCGGGCTCTTCCAGTAGCCCTCTTGAAGAGTAAAGTTCTCATCATCTTTCTCCGAGTTGTGCTCGAATCTCGTGTCAGTTTCTCCACACACGAGATGTTGCTAGCCACCCAACCTCGGCAGCAGCTCCAGCATTTCTGTAAGTCATATTTGATGAGGCTTGCGTATTGGTGCATTTGCGTGTAGCTCAAAATAAACCTATCTCCATCTACCTTAATACTTGAATGACCCGCTGAAGGACCTCGTCCTCGAAGAATTCCTCAGGTAATATTGGTAGGGGATAATAGGCATGGCAGTCGTTAGAATGTGGACATTGATAGTTCAGATTGAGAAACAGGGAATCATAAATCCCCGGATGGTATCCTAGCAGCTCGTACTGGCGTGACTTCGGGGAAGGCCGTGCGTAGTAGAGTAACAGCTGGAGCATTTTTGGACAGCAAGCGTAACGTGACACAGTATCCTGGTGGTAGATGGATAACTTGCCTTCTCCACTCAGGACGACGGTTGGACTGTCTAAAATGGCATAACCGCCTTGCTGAATGGAGCCTGTGACGCCAACAAGAAATGATATAACAAGCGGACCCTAGAAGATACACTGCAGCCAATTTTGAAGGTTAGAACGAAGTAGTAGTATGACGGTTTGATTTGCTAAGCACGTCAAGGCTAACCCAATTCTTCTCCACTTTCTATTTTACTGTCTCGAGTTCAAGTCAACTACTACAGCAATCATGATTCGTTGCAAACCTCTGCCAGCCATGGCGCGTCCAGGAGACTTGCATCTTTTCGGATGGTAGCCTTCACATTTTATGCAAAATTTGGATCTCACATCTAATACAAATTTCGGATCTCAAATTTAATTTCTGGTTCTCCTATATTTCATACTATCGGTTTTACTAGTAACTGCTGGTCTTAGCTGGTAATTTATACAGGTTAATCCAAATTGCTAATTATTCTAAGACAGATTAGCTAACTCCTCTCTCCACAGTTTAAGAACTCGTCCACAAACATGTACGTTTTATTACCTCTATGCAGAAAAAACGATAGTTTGTCCAAACGTGTATACATGCAAAATATTATTTTCGGACCAAAAATAGTCTGCCTGATAATGTTCACTAAATGGTAAAATGGACTCGACAATCGATCCAAGCGTCTTTGCCGCCTTGCCGCTCGACATCCAGCAAGAGCTCCTCTCTCTCCACAGCGCTACTGCTGCAGATGTACCAGGCGCAGCTCCAGACGCCGGCGCATGGACCTGCCGCGTCTGTACATTCCTCAATCACCCGCAACTCGTCGAGTGCGAAATGTGCGGCACCTTATGTGTCCCTCTAGAAACCGATATAGACAATTTGCAGGATTTAGGACCATCAAATTTAGGATCAGGATCTAGACTAGGACGGACCCTCCGTAAAATACGTGTCCCCTCTACACCTGCTACCATAAGCTTCTCACAGAAGAGAGATCCTACAGCTGAAGATCTACTCGCGGCGGCTACGAACAAGTTCCAGTCCGTCAAGGAATCCTGGAAAGGACGGAGATCTAGGACCAATTCGGAGGCCGAAAATAGGACCGGACCTATTTCACCATCACTTGAGGCCTTAAGGGAACTCACAGAGCTGCAAAAGGACCTGATGCTCAAGGTTACAGCTGGTGATGAGTGGTTCGAGGCCTCATTGGAGAAATTGTGGAGAGCAGTTCGAGGTACTGGGGATTTCGAGAAATTTGAGAGAAGTGAGGTGGACTGGGTGCAACTGGGGTTCCAGAATACAAGTCCCGAAACGGACTTTAGAGGAGGTGGAGTCTTGGCGATGAAGTGTTTGCTATATGCTTTTGAAGCGCATCCAATGGAGATGAGGGCGATTCATTACGAGCAAATGCCAGACTCAAAGGATGACAAACAGAAGAAGAGATGGTATCCAGTGTGTGTCGCTGGAATCAATTTAACGTGTTTGTTAGCAGGATTATTACAACTTGGAGATGGAAGGTTTGCTGAGACGAAGGAAATGTTTTGGCAGCTATTTGAAGAACCGGCAGCGTTTTACGAGCTCTTCTTCCTGGGCAAGTGTCGAATTTTGATATGGCTGTTGACTTTGGCTAATATCGTGACCATCTCGTTAATTTTTATTCAGCATTTGTCAAGATGGACGCTATCTGGCATCGCTTGAATGCAACCTACATGGAGTTTGGCGGTACGAGTGTAATTCCACTTGTTGCTTGAACAATCGAAGCGTAACCAACATTGTTTTGTTATGTGCAGTGGTGCTAAAGGTGACTCGGAAGGCAGTCGCCTTCATGCTGGATCAAGCACCGAAAACGTTGATGGATCTGCGCGAAGCCAGCGATCAGGCATTTTTGGATCGCTTCGTGGTCAGTATGTCGGCACGATCACTGGCTGACTGGGAAGGAGGTGAATGTCCTGATCCATATCATGCGTTGGAGACTGAGGACGCACTCGTAATCTCGAAGACTCGTGCTCCTCCAAAATCAGCACCCACTACCAAAGGCAACGCATTTTGGCCCTTGCACTAGGAATTCTCTGCAAAAAGTATTTGAGATCTACCAGCTTTATCGAGCAATGTAGTTCAGAGCAGCGAGTTTTGATTTGTGCTACATGTAAGCATTACAACACGATATTCCAGGTGTATTTACCCTACATTGACATCGATAGGAGGTGTGTGTTCCTCCTTGAATCTTCATTGTAGGCAATGTCAATATATTATTTCCAGTTGCAACTCCTTAAAAGTCCGCCAAACTGCAGCAACTTGATGCCCTCTCCATTGTAGAATTTCCCCCACACTGATTTCTCGGCTAGTTCTTCGAGGATTTCCAGCTTGGAGCTTTCCGAATAACATTCATGAGGGCTGTTGTTGAAATACACAAGTTTAACAAAACTACTGACAGTAACTACCTGCCGTGTGTATCAACGCAATATGAAGAACACCCTGTGGGTTCTGCATTATATGACGTAATGCAATCGACACTTCTTGATACTAACAGGGAAATGTCTGCTGCTACTGTGAACTTATTCAACATGGCGAAAGGCTATCTCAGCAAATGAGAATCACTATTTATCCTTCAGTTGCCTGTATCATTTGAACTCCACGACACGGTTAACAATTTGCCAATCATGTCCTGGTCAATATGGGGATGTAAAACGTATTGCTTAATGCGCTGCAGAGGAAGTTACATGTGAGATTCAGGCGAATACTCGAAGCAAGAGACTCGACGTCTAGTTATCAATCGTGGGGCGCTGGCAGTTCCACCTCGACTGGGACATCGGAGAAGGATCGTGTCATTCTAGTAGTTCTGATCGCTATAACCCCACGAACCAGCTTCAGACGAACCTCGTGAACAGGAGTACAAGTCCGTGATATTCAAGTTCGTTGGCTTAGGGCAACCGAATCGAGCCTCCATGTCCTCGCGCCACGATACGTACTTGATCGAGTCTGAACCGTCAATAATAGCGTGAACAATGGTCTTACAGCGTGGCTCCTTCACCTTCCAGACAGCCTTGAACTCGGGTGAGTAGTCCTGGGTACCACCCAAGCACACATGCTCGAACATGCAGGCTTGACGCTCAAGATCAATCATGTTATCATAAGAGTCGCCGCCCATAGCTTTAATTGTTTCGTCGTACCAGTCCATGATAAGCGCTTCTGAATCTTCGGTAATGTACACGTTTGTCGGAGAGTCCGAGTCAATGGGGCTACCCGAGTGATCGCCTATCACAAAATCCTGGTGACCATCGTCCTGACCGGTGTAGTCCGTTTCCGGAAAATTGTTCTGCGAAGCGTAGGCGTTTTCGTCGGTAAGCAATAATACAGGTCATAAACATGTTTGATCACAGTGATTGATCATGTGACCAAAATGATTAGGTCATGTGTATATTATTATAGAGATTCGTCAAACTTAATCTCTTCTTCATATTCAAAGGCCGTGTCGTACATTATGCCATGCTCGCCGTCAGACGGTTCCTCGTTTTCATCTACTGCCATGTCTAGATTGTCTAATACTTCGGTTGTATCATTATCACTGTCAGCGTCTTCAATTTCACTAGGATTTGGCATTGGTACTGCTCTAGTAAAGCGCATGCTTGGTCTCACGGGGCGGTGGCATCTCCCGAAATGATGGTTTTACGATGAACAACGTATTCGAAAGCAATTCTCACGATGACTCGCACGAATTGCTTAAGACTAGGATGTGGAGTTATTCTTGCATTCAGCTCGCGGTGAAATCTTTCAAGTGGGTTGTTTGTCCTGTTCACAATTTTTCTCTGAACCCCCCAAATATTCCACAATTCAGGGGGATACATCTCCAACCATGTCCTAACGAAGTACTGCCAGAATGTTCTCCATTATCCTCGGGAATAACAGAGTCATTTAGTCTCACCTTGAGCTTTGACCTTAGCGTTCACCCAAGCAACACCCTGTATAGCGATCTTTTCTGGGGCAATCACCGTCAACATATATAACACACCAAATTCCATCGCAACACTAGCTTCAGCTTCTGACAAACGATATTCTTTCATTTTCCGCCTACACAACTGTTTGAAATGGAATAAGCATCCGACGATACGCGTACACGGAAAATGTTCCCGAATAGCAAACATCATAGCTTCCTCAAAGTCGCACACCACTCTAACTGGATTTGGTTTCTTTCCTAGTGCAAATGCAATGCATTAGAATATCTTCATGTACAAGTCTTGTGTTTTATTCGTTGCAAGTGAGAAAACACAGGAACGAATAAATCCGTCAATTGATCGTACATCATCACCGTGGTGAACTGATCAAAATTTTAGGAGTACAGCGAAATGTACCATCCACAAATAAATGAGCGTCATCAAAGCGTAGTACATTGCGAAGCTCGGGGTGTGCCCACCCGACCTGTCTTTCGATCTCAGACTTTCCTTGCTTAGCCCTGCTATCTTAACCCGTGCCATATCAGGAGCCTCCAACAAAGCCAATAGATTGCTTCCCGCTTTTGCATTGTGTACCCGAGCTTGTACCTGACTCCGAGAGAGTCCATGAACGACAGAGGTTGATTGTAAGTAGAACTTCGTGAAAGTACGAGTCCATATTTAGGTAGCCGAGAGATTTTGCTCAATTAGGTGATCCACAAACCTTTTCATGTCATCTTCCACGGAGACGCAAACAGAAACATCATTTGCTAAGGCATTTTCTCTTTCCATCCCCTCCAGTCTGACACATATGAGGAACCATGTTCGCGAGGTCATACGACATCGTAGCTGCAAGAAAGACAAGCATTCCCGGACAGTTTTTTTGGTTTGCGGTAGAAGCTACATCGATATGTAATTTTCACCGAGGTTATGTTGGCTCGCGTATATTCGTACCCCATAAGATTTATTTTGTTTTACCTTCTCTTTTGTGTTTTGTTGCAGTCGTTTGTTCACGAGTCGTGGACAATTGACCGGGAGTAGCTTCAGTCAATTCTTGGTGTGAAAAGGATGGTGGCGATGCATGTGAGGTCTCAGACTGTGGAGATGCTTCGTGGCTTTCACTTCGTCTTGCCCTCTAATTGCTCGTGTGGTAGGGCGAGATGACGGTGAATAGCGAAGGCGTTGTGGAGTTTTCTTCGCGTTAGCTGACGACGAACGAGACATTACTGGTAGTATCGGTGTATGTGCTCGTACTTGTAAATGAAATCTAAATGAGCTCACGATGGGGAGACCCTTTATAGCCGTTGCAAGACCCCGTTGAAACCGTTTAAATAAAGTTGGTTTGGTGCACGCAAGACGGTTAGCTGCATACCTTTGCTGCTGCCTTCAACCTGTGATCAAACGTTATTAGGTCACACAAACTCAACGTGATCAAGAGATTGGTCACGTGACCAAAGTGCTTTTTTGTGGTGTGACCAAAGTCGTTGATGACCTGTTTTATTTTCTACGGTTTTCGTCGACATCGTAGCCATTGTCCTTGGTAGCATCACACATAGTAGGCTTGGAGGTGGCATTCTTAGTGTACGTTTCTTCCTCCAACTTGCGAGATTTCGGAGAATTATCACACCTGTTATACATATCGGCAAGCAGGCCGGTAGTGACGTATCCGTAGCTGCTGGATCCAAGATCACGAATATCCATGAGACCGGCGAATTGGTTGGGAACACCGGAGAAGAACCGACATATCTTGGGGTCGTTAGCACCAGGAATCGGGTTGACTCCCTTCTCACCCGTACGCATGGTGATCACATCGGTTGGTCGGAAGGTCCCAGAGTCGCGACGAGAGCAAGATGTCCAGGCTATCGGGTGCGATGCCTTCTGAGCGAAAGTAAGGCGTTGACTACCAACACGGCATTTGTGGAAGACGGTGTGAAGAGCATCGATCATTGCATGATGCGACCAGAAGATTGGGTCGGCTGGGGACACGAAGGTGCCCATTGTACTGTCCAAGATGCCGTGGACGTTGTTATGGCACCCCTGTTCGATCAATGGAGACATCTGACCAATGTTAGTGCCGTTGAAAACTTGCGATCGGACCGAAGCGTAACTTGTTGTTGCTGGTACACGAATCGCAGACCAATCACTGCGTGGAACACACCCCGCACATGCTGTGCCTCTGGTGGACGTGAGTTGACAGAAGCGATCCAAAGGTGGCACGTCCACACATTGTCCAGTACTGTTGATGCCATTGATTCCCAGCGTACGTTGCGCACCGCCGACCCAGCCTCCCAACTCCTGGGTGATGGCCGTGCAGTTACCCATGGACGTGCACGCACCGGAGGCAAAGCGAGCGCTGGCAACGATCCAATTGAAATATGGCACCGTCACACATGCGTAGAGCTCACCTTGTACTCGGAGCATATTCTCAAATGCCACAAGAAACAAACGGTGCCAGTAGATGAACATACACTGTCCGTGAGCTTCCATTTCGGATTTCATTTCCGTGTGCATCTCAACGAATTTGATGTAGGCACCAGAGTCCATTGCAGCACGGAGTGCATTCTTGTACGTAGCCTTCTCGGTTGCCATCAGCATATCCCAGTCTTTGCGAAGGCGAGGTCCACAGAATTTCGCTTCAACATCAGTAAGCCTCGAAATCACTGCCAAGAGACTAAAACTCAAAATCCACAGGAGCTTCATGGTGATGACTTGCAGTTGAAAAGATCTCAAGTTCGCTGATGTCAATGAAAATGAAGATGAGTGATGAAAGGAGTGGATTTCAATGGGCCAACAATCAAATGATAAGCCTTTGAGAGTTTCATATTATCATGATAAACTATAATCGAAATGATTGGATTCAATCACTACGTTGTGTAGCACTGGTAGGACAACCAAATATCTGTATGTATTTTATTGACAGTGTGTTCCTATTGATCTTGTGCATTTCATTTTCAGACACTCTGAAGCAGACTGGAGCAGAGTCTGCACAGTTCTCATCGGCCTAGACTCCAATGTGGAGGATCGTTGAACTACCATACGGACAGCTCGCTGCACAACCAGAAAAATAATTACCTCACGATTCGTGTACTTCGCAATCGTTGATTACAGACGTATATGACGTATTCGATTTTTACCCCTAAGTTAGTTGGATATTTATTTATCATGTTCCTCAGAATCATTTACCAGAAGAGATCTGCTCTACATATGTAAACCAACTGACTACACATGTTCGCAAGTGAGTTGTACGCTGTCGTGTTGTACTGGGTTACCACCCAAGGTTCGGGTGCTTGAGAGCACTCGATCACGTACACATCACAAAAGTCCGCAGAGTTCGCCGTGCTTCAATCGCATGCGCATAATCACGCACATTGATTCACAGTAACACACTGCGGAGTACATCACTTCCAGTAACACACGTTAAGTTTACCATTCTTGGCGTGCGCGATACATCTCCTCGTCCGTCTTCGCTAACAATGCAGTCATCCTCAATACCGTCCGTAGCCTCGCGCCACTGGTCCTGGAACCCGGTGCTTAACCCCTCTAACCCCAGCTCTTATTCTGTATCCTACAGAATAAGAAAACATCTTGGATAAAGTATATTTATAAACCTGCGAAAACTATGCCGTTGTAAGCCATTTCGCACTGTATGATCAAGAACAGTACATGTCAAGCACAAAACACTTACGGAAATGAACATAGCGTGGACAATGTATCCAACATATGCAGGAATAACTATCTCCTATTGGTTGGTTTGAAGACAGAACACGGACTAAACCTGTAATCAATCGAAACCTGTCAAAGTCGCTACAGTTAATGCGTCACCCTACTTTTGGCGCCAACCACACATAGTTAACGCCTTGCGATCTCCCACACAGAGGAAGAAATTGCCCAGTTCCTAACTAACGGATTAGTGAGGAGGACCTGGGCGATTTCTTCCTCTCCCGACGTCTCCCCAACAACATCAAGACAAGAACGAATCAAACCCTGTTAGCTACTTTACCCTGCACTTATTCATCTTCCTCACTATCTCTCTTCCGTTTGCGGAATCTGATCTTCTTCTTTAGCTGTGGGGGGATGCAGGTACCGTCGTTCCAGGTTTGATACCAAATTTGCATGCACGTAAGCACATTACCGCTCTCAGGACGTCGGACATGACGACAAAGCGGCACACGTCCCCCAAATGTTTCCGAGCACCGCGGACAGAAGTAACTGGTCTCGAAGGACTTTGTCTTGGCATCGGAGAAGGCGGAGCACACCTTACACAGGTACTGACTTCGTTTGTGCTGGCTACTTGAGGAATAATAGTCGGTCGTGTTGACTAATGTATGCTGTGAAACGTGAAACAGGTCCTGACACCAGATCTTTAGCGTTCATGTATGTTTCAAAGTTGATGGTCCGAAGTGCAAGCAGCTGAGCGTGCAGGCGACGCAGGTACTCCGCATGTGTAGGTAACTTTTCTCCTTTCTTCTTTAGTGTATCGCGGTGGATGATATATCCATTGACAACAGCCATGTCGACGATACACAAGTATAACTGCTTGTAATACTTGCGTAGTGATATACATTTCTGTATACTGTAGCGCTGAAGTCGAAGCTGGTCGTGGACATCTACGCCCCCCATCCCAAGACCGTAGTCCACGACCAACTGCGGGCAAGGCACCGTGCTGCGTGTTCCATCTTTCTCGGTACGTAGCACACTTGTAGACATCGTACTGCATCCAGAAGCTAACATATTCACAGGTTTTGAGTCCATCCAACTCAATGCAACTAACCCCGGATAATCACGTGCTTGAGCGATGCGGCAGGTACCTCGCGGCATTCGCTTTGGACGTTTTTGTTGCGTGAAGTGAAATGGAGATCAGCCCAAGCGATCGGCTCTCGTAGTGCCGACGTGATACAAACCCATTTCCAATAGCTTCAGACTCAAAGACACGGTTGAGTAGTAGCTGTCAGTCACTATCCAACGTTACGGTCCTGGTTTCTCAGAGCTTTCGAGATGTTTCTGATGACCGCTTTTGGGCCTAGACCCAGAGTGACTCTCGTATCTTTCTTCTTTTTTTGCTTGTGTTTGTCAGCTCCGCAATAGATTTCAACTCTATGTATTTCAAATACAGAATACCATTAGTAAAGATTAGTTTATTCTGTACAATCCAGAATAATGGAAGTGAATATTACCTCGAGCAATAAGCAGGTTTTGCGCAACATGTCATGTAAAACTTGGTACCGTATTTGCTGGGCTTATCCGGCATGAATATGCGCATTGGATTGAATTTGCTGCGGTTCGGCATCATACCTTCGTCGAAGGAGATAACTTTACCCAGCCGGTACCCCCGACGAAATGTTCTCTCAACAGCCTGTAGAACTGGACGAATTTTCTAAGCTTTGTCGGCACGAGCTCCGACATCCGCATTGTTGTTGAAATGTAAGTACGTCATGATGTCTTCGAAATGTCCGCGCTTCATGAAGCGTGAGAAAGTCCCACGAGGTATTGCGCCTTCCTCGTCAACACACCAGTGCTTTGAAAGTCCATCACGAATAGGAGCTATTGCTCTGGCGAAGAGCAACACGATGACGTGGACAATTTCGTGGGCTTGAATACGCTTGAATTTCGCTAGATTTTCTTCAATTTCCTTTAAGTTCGGCACACTTATACGAGGGTCCTTGGCCTGTCGGGCTAGCAATTTGTTCCGGCGGGAAGTAGCGACAGGAGTTATATTCTGCTCTCGGTATCGATTTGACTCGTCAGCAATACGAACCCATAGTTCTTTTGGCAGAAAATAAAAGAATATTCCCAACGGAGAGTCTGCGTATGCAACGGCAGACCTCATTGGTCCGCATGGTCCGTTGTAGTAGTCCGTCGCTTGATCCACTTGGAGATTCCCTGCATAAAACATATAATCACATGGTACAGAATTAGCGCTAACACAATGTACCCTATTCTGTATCCTACAGTCTTACCACTCTGGTCTTCATCGTAGACTTCCCACCAGTTCGCTGCCATATCACGCAGATATTGTTCCGTCAGGCCAAGTAGTTTCATGTCGACATCATCATCATCCATTGTTTCGTCAAATAAGTCTTCTGCACCTTCTACTGGTGCAGGAGCCACCTCATTATCCGCAATTACGTCTTCGTTGTCAGCATCTGAATCTGAATCACTCAAATCCGCGGAAGTCACCACATTCACATCGTCGGCAGCAACCGGGCCAAACAACTTCTCCTTTAGCAATCCCTCCATGAAGTTCTCGCCGTCGAACACTTCAAAGTCAACCACGTCATCCGTCTCGTCCGTCTCACTCTTCGATTCTTCAACATCGGTCGTATTCCATCTTCGTTGACCGTCAGTATGATCTGGAATAGGCGCCACCACAATTCTATCTTCTTCTGTAGCATTCGGAATAGTACAGGATTAGCAACAGGTGCATAAACGCATGGGGTGGTTTGAGCTGTAGCCTCCGGATTGGCGTCATCAGCCAAACTCACTTGCTCTGTAGCATCCGGAATAGTGTTAGTAGGTCTTGTACACCCTGGAAGAGCAACTGAGACATCGACTACTGAACCTGGGGTATTGAGTACGGTGGAGACTGAAGAATTATCAACAGAAACAGCTTCGTCAGGCGGTGTCGGACGACGCACAGGTGTTGAATTCACCGAAGAACAGACTCCATCGCTGGTAGGAGGGTCCTTACCAGCTACAGCGTACGCAGCTTGTTTACCAATAGGACCTCGAGCGGAAGTCACTGGAACTAGCACTGGTAGCTCGAGTCGACCTGATAGACGCGCAAATGCCATGTGCTCCGCCTCTCCTACGTCAACACAACGTTAGTTTATAACCTAATACAAGTCAAAGTTTCCTCATACCCTCGAAAAAGTCAATTCCATGCCTAGATTCGTCTAAGCGACCTTTGACTCCAGGCTTCACGTAGCGGTGGTTCTTGGCAATCCCCATAGGCTTTCGGGCGCTCCATCCTTCCTTGCACAACTCGCGCCATATTTGCTTGAACGGCTTCTCTCCTGGTCGGTTCATTTTTTCAAATAAGAAAAGAATGGCTGTCAGGCCGCCGCTGAGGGGTTTTATTCGAATTTTCAAACCTGTCCGGAGTTTATATCAGTCTTTCTATGGACGGAGAATAATCCCCGTCTATCTACCAATCGCCGATCTCGTAGGAAACGTCGATTGATCAGCCTCATACAAAAACATATATGCGGAGATTTAGCCCATTACCAAGTTTGCTGGATATAAAAACCTGTAAGAATGCTTATTCTGTAGGATACAGAATACGGGGTTACAAGGGTTAACAGAATGTTAAGCGATTTGCAAACTACTCGGATGAAGTACTCATGCAATGTACTGTATAGCATTTGTTCATCCGGACGATATGTCCATCCGGATAGCTGTTTCGTCCAATCAGAGCGCAAACCCGACCTAGTCAAATCATGAGGTTTCATACTGGACAGAGACTACCTGCACAGTCTGGGAGGAAGACTGTGCACACCATGCACCGTTTAAATTTGAAAAACACCGTTTCTGATCATAAATAGTACCTATGGGCTCAAAACCAGTTCTCCCTACCCGCTACAAATGCCATCTGAAAAAAACTCAAAAACTAGGCGAGAAATTCAAAACCAGAGCAACTACCGTGCAGAATAGTGGCAACTTTTTCGGAGTGATTGTCGCTCTTCATCTCTTCAGATGTCGAATTTCTCACAAGTTTTTCTGAGTCAATGTTAACTGCAATTTCAAGTCACTTTTCAAAGTTGTTGGGTCTACCTATGGTTGTACGTCGTGCCGAGAACACAAGAGTAATAAAAGAAAAAATATTCAAATCATAATCAATTACATGGAACTTAGGACGTGACTCAGGTATCTATAGCGAAAGAACTGCATTGCAGGTCGAACCTTACCATCGATGCCTATCGGCTCCATTTCCAGTATGATAAGTTCGAAAAACAGGAGGACGAAGCCTCCACAGTTGTAGTTGTCCAGCTGTGGTACCCATTCAATTCTCTTAAATCTGCGTCGCTTGCTGGGGTTACCTTGAGGCAACTGCGGGAGAAGTTCGGCCTTCACAAACGTTTTAAGCGATTCGCACCTGTTTTGAGTTTGTTTAGGGTCGTAGATAACAATTTCAATTTTGCTGAGGTCTACAACCACTGCCAACTAATGATCCAAGTTGTAGTTGATTACAGCAAAAAATAAAAGTCTCGTTTCATCCAAATTCATGTTGTTTGGGGCATTTTTCAATTCTTCCGGTACTACTTGCACTGTGATTGAATCACGGTCAAACTCGGGAAACCGTAGGATGTCATTTGGCACAGTGAAAACCGTGGCTTTCTCGCTATTTCGCTCGATAATTGTTTTCAACACAAGATCCATGCACGGCCCTTCTACCATCGTTCGTCCACATAGTGTAGTTGACCAGTAGAAATCTTGAAGCACCGGTATCATCTTTAGAAACTCAAACATGTTGGCTGAGAACTCCGGATTTCCACTCCGGTTCAGAAGCTTCCCATTGTGATTCGTCATAAGTCTCTACCCACCTAATAGCAGATTCAATACCGTCGTAATTTGAAATCGCTTTGTGCCACGAACGCATAGCTTTTAAAGATTTGATGTCGTACACCACTCCACCAGTCATTACAGTAATATCTTCACTTCGTATTCATTCTTCGTGATCACTATACCAACGATTCTGAAATATTGCAACTTGAGAATCACATGAATCCAACCGGAGTCTAGGTAGTACCGACATTATCTTTTCAATAGAACTGGATTGCTTGTTGCGTCTCCGGAAACAGTTATTTTGGCTCTTTTAGTTTGCTGGAGAATTGTAAGTGCTCGTAAAGGTGTGTGCCGTGACACCGTATTGAGTAGTCTGTTCATTTCTTTGTCGTCGCCATTGTTCCGATACATACGAATACGATTTACACTCCGGTACCACATTTTCTCGTTCACGGTTTGCCAGAACAGAATCGAAACTACGCAATCGTCCAAACTCGTAGAACGATCCACTAGAGATTTCAATTTCTGCCAACTAGATTCGAAGTCTAATATAACATAAACACACTGTCTTAGTAAATACAATAACACAATTTTGGAATACTATACACCTGTTATTTGTCTGGTTGCCCATGCGTGGTATATTCCCGCGAAATAAATTTTAAGTCACAGTCTAAGAATGTTAACCATCACATACCTGAACGTGTTGGCCTTTACCCATGGCATCATGATTCATAAAGCTGAATAACTTGTAGTTATTGTCATTCGTGTCGTGCGTTGCGTCTATTAAGACGACTTCTGGAAAGTTGTCGAACATGGCGCGCATGTGTGCTGACTGGATCGAGATACACTCAACCGTACCCTGATTCAAAAAGCACAACAGTTCCATAAGTTAATTAATTGTATATATTCTCAATAGTCTGAATCTGTGTACCTCGCCGTTTGAATAAACCCTTGTCAGATTCCCAGGTTGCGTAGCGAAGTCCTCTATAATAACCCTGATGCGTTCTTCGACAGAAGGAAACACGTAGCTCTCACGTTTTAAACGATCCACTAGGTTATGGACGTCTTTCATAGATGGCTGCACATTGGTGTTCTCGGTGATGTACTCCAGTATCCGTTTCTGCTAGCCCCAGCTCGATGTAGCGTCTGGACGGTTGGTAGAACTTCATCGTCCGACACGGTCCTAGCCTCGTGGTAATGTTGGTACACTTCTTCACCAACAGCGTGATTGTGACCAGTTTTCTGCTTTGAGATGCACACTTTCCACCCTCCAGCTTCTCGTACACACGCATTTATCTATGTATAAGCAAGGTTGGTTAGATAGGAGAAACCGAAACAGTAAGGTCTTACGGACCTGAGCTTCACAGACAATTCGTCTTGAGTGCTGGTGAGGCCTAGCTCCGCGACCAGTACTTCGCCTTGGGGATCCATAGTGGGTGCATACGTAGGTCTTGTTGTAGAACTTGAACCCCTCCGGAATAGGGCGGCAGCAAGACATGTTGGCCTCCATTCTTTCATTCCTCTTCTGCACTGGAGTACTAGTCCGCACCGAGTATATCTACGAAATATCATCAATGTCGTTCAATATCAGGATAATATCTAACCGTAGACTCTTTAACAGTCTAGGTCAACTGCACAGTTTAAAACTGAAACAATCTCTTGCGGAAGTACAAACCTGGAATGTCCTCTTACTGTAAGACTTCAAATATGCCTCCAGATCACCCCAACTGTCAAGCGACCGCACATCTATCTCTGGTACGCACACTAACTCCGCGCAAGGAACAATACTGCAGCCGTCATTATTGTCATCATCTGCAACATCAGCACAGCGAACCCTTCCTCCATGTGCGGAGGGTTGTGACTCATTGGAGTCGTACGAGTCTGAAGTGTCAGACTCACCGGTGTGTGGAGCCTCCCAACGAGTTCTACGACGTGATCTTGGTGAGTTGATAGAGCGTCGACAGGTTTTCTTCTGTCGCCGGTTAGCCGACGATCGCTTCGCGACCTCCTCCTCTTGCTTGGTGGGAGTGTAAGCTGACGTGAGCTCTCCGAGTCTGCATCACTATCCATGCAACCGCTGTAGTCACCTTCACTGTACGTACTTCCACTCTTCACGACAGCGCTTCCACTGCGATGACAGCAAGACATCGTAGTGATCCTACGTATCGAATATAGCGGCTTCGGGATGCTTGTTTCAAATTGGGGGGGGGAGAAATTCCTGCCACTCAACACCAAAAGAGTGATGGCTACAAACGCGCCTAGTTTTGAAAGCGATAAGGGGATACACATCCCACTATGGTGGACCTTTTAATTCCTGTGCTGGTAGCCACTCGCTTTTATTCTGTTAGTCATTTGTAGATACGGACAGTTCTATTTTTGCACAATCTCGAACAGACGCTGGATGATGGTGACGCACGGCTAGTCCAGATCAGGCGAAGTTCACCATGACACGGGGACGCAAACGTGCGCCAGGAAGTGCATGTGTAATATATCAACTTTTATATTTCCGAATATCCGTGAAAGTTGAAATCAGAATTTGATGGGATCTTTATCGCTTAAGTACGAGGGGATTGAAGGGAGGAGAAAAACAAGCAGCAGCAGCGACGGAGAAGAGCAATCAGAGCAAGGGCAAGAAGACGGCGGTGAGGGGCAATAAGCAGGAAGCACCTGCTGCGAAGGCGACGGCGACGGCGAAGGACAAAAAACAGAAAGCACCAGCAATCGTGCCCGTGACTGCAGACTCAGGTATGATATTTACCGTATCTAATGATTTCAAAGCTAACCCTTTTGTACAAATTCAATAGAGAGGCGTGCCACCTTGCGTACATACTAGCCAGATGACTACTTGAGAGCGGGACAGGGCTTCACGAAAGAAGATTCGGATGACGACGACTACGTCGACAGCCCGTCGTCTGCTGTGGAAGACATTGCTTTAGAATAGGAGGATTTCACAAACTTTGTGGATGAAGACTCACACGTCCTCGAGGAAGACAGTGTGGCCAGCGTCCCCGCCACAACTGAAGACGTGGCAAAGGGTTCGACGGAGGACACCGAGGAAGATTTGGTGGAAGTTATGGCGAATGAGCATGCGGCTGCAGGTACGAATGGGCTAATTGTGTTGCTTTATTTCTTGTGTTGCTTCTAACACTGTGTTATCCTTTGTGTTGCTTCAATTGTGTTGCTTTACCATATATGGCGTTCTAGCAAGCGATTCACAAAACGCGGTCCTTCAATTTGTACAATCTGCTTGGGTGGCAGCAAAGCCTCCTGACGCATTGTACTCGCCGAAATTTTAAAATGGTGAGCCGTTGGTTGAGGCCACGGTGGAAGTCACGACTGTAGCTTCTGATATTCGCTCAAACGAGAGCGCGGAGGAGCCCAAGGGCGAGGATGCAATTGAAATGGATCACACAACATCTGGTAAGTTTGGTTAACAATACCGATGTACGGATGTATTGTCTATGGTAGTTCTAACCCTGTACACTACAATCTACTGCTGTTAATGATGATAATTCAAACAATCGCCGCCGACCACCACAAGACGACTTTGACACAGACCACGAGAGCTTTGAACCTCCATCTAAACGCACCAACGCCAGCGCAATCTCTGCTACATTGTTTACTCGGCCGCACAGACTTGCGCGTTGCCATACCAAAACGCTGAAAATCGCGACCAAATGTTAAAGGCCCACAAGTCAGTCAACAACCAGAAGCCTGGATTGATTGCCCCAAACCCCGTTCGACTCGTGGGACGAATTTCAGCAGGTTTTGGATGCGTACGAAGCGGAGAACTACGTGCATTATCGCGTCCGCACCTCTGAAAAGCGGGACAAGTACGACAGGTACTGCATTTTGCAAGTTTCGGATCATCGTGCTGCTACTTACATTTTGTGTTGCTAATTGTGTTACTCATTGTGTTGCTTAGTATGTTGTTCCTATTATTCGCAAGCCGCCAGGTGTTTTGAAGATACCAGACTTTTTGTCGCACAATTTTAAGAGAATGTGGTGTACGCATACGGCCTCGCAGCCTTCACGTGGAGCTGGGCGCCTAGACACTGATTCTACATTTACCGGGTGTGAAGCAAGCTTCGCCATTAGATCAGTCACAGTTGTTGAAGATGGAACAGCAACGTGGAAGGTCCGCATCGACGCTGAAACTGAGGTAGGGTTAACGGTTTTATATCTTACGTATTCTAACTAAATATTGTTCCGTAGATTTCGCTACACAACCACAAGACAACGAAAGCCATTTACGAGTCATACTCTGGCCCAACGTCTTCAACATTGTCGCACAACGTCCGACATAATCTTGGTCTTCTCACGGAAATGAAAACAAGCACTGCAGATATCAACCGCTCCCTGGCAGACAAGATTGGTGGGTGCTTCTGGTGAACGCAATTTTCAATTGTCATATTGTCTATTTTAATCGATGGTAACATCATTTTGTTTGGCCTATAGATATTGCTATCACACCTCAACAAACAAGAAACTTTGTGCGCCACATATTGGGTTCAACTACGCTCGAACGAACAAAAGCACTTCTCGACACTTTTGCTGACGAACAGGGCATCACGTCTTATTTGTCCAGGATCAAATGGATATCGCGTGCGTCATCGCGATGCAGACAGCCGTTCAAAAAACTTGTTTCCAGCAATGGGGTGACACACTCGTGATGGATTGGACCCACGGAACCAATAATCTTGGATATCATTTAGGTTACCCAGTGTTGCTTCGTATGTTGCTTCGTATGTTGCTTTGTATGTTACTGACTACGTCGCTGGTTATGTTGCTTGTTGTGTTACACATGCTTGTTCTACTGTAGTAACCACCTTCCATGTCAGCACTTAATGTTTATTGCTGAACGGGTCCACCACTTCAAGAACCTACCGGGGTCTACAATTAAGAATCGTTGGGACATGGTAGCAATGACGGAGATGTAAAAGGAGTTGCAAGCTGGTTTAGCTTCGCTTCAAGCGGTTCAGTCCACGATGAGAACAGCAAGCGACTCATTTATGCATGATGGTTTAACTCAGCCTACGATGAGGAAAGCAACACAAGAAGTAACACAAGCAGACAGAGCAACACATGGAGCAACGTTTAAGACAACACAAGAAGCAACACACGCTAAAGTTGGATATGAAAGCGAACACAGCTCCTCAAAAACGACCAGGCCACAACTTCAGTCTAAGCGCCGCGTCATTTACGTTAAGATCTACCGCCGTGAACGCGCAAATGTTGTCGTTATGTCAGCGGAAGAGAAGTATTGCTATGCGAAAGCAATGTTCGAGCCCGTGATGGAGCACCTCTCCGAATTGGCAAGTCCTGCATTCTTTTCTGCTTTACAGAAATGGAAAGAGATTGTCCGAAAAGGACTTCGTGGAAGTGTTGTATCCTACAGCCACATGTCAGATGCAACAACGTCAACTGATGAAAGTAATGAAGGTGATGGAGGTGATGAATGGAATGGGTCTGATGTGGACTCGGACATAGGGCCCACAGACCTTATTGATACAATGAATGTTATGCGCAAAATAGAACAAAACACGTTAGCCATGGCGGAAAACGCTAGGAGACTTAACCCAACGATAACAAGCAGAAATGGCGAAGCAACACAAAACCCAACAGCGACATCTAGTCCCGGTGACAAAATGATGTGCAGTTGCGGAAATTATCGCAGTAGCAGTGTCAAGTCTACGACAACGCATACCCACACATCTGGTACGACCAAGAGTCAGCTTTTACCAAATGGTGCGTCTCCAAAACCGGGAGAATTATCAATCAAATCTATCGTTCAACTTGCGACAAAACAAGACTCAAAAAGTAGTACCCACACCGGAATTGAAGTACTTCGTATTCCCTCACCACAACCTCGATACAATCAGAGGAAAAAAACCAAGCAAGCGAAACTGATAGCCCAAATCCATTTGGAATCATTACTTCTCCTCCACAGCCCCGTCTATGGACTCGTCGACTATGCCATCATCATCTGTAATTGTGTCGACAAACACGTTTAGGCTGTCAAGACGCGCAACAATGGCATCTGATTGCTCCGTAGTTTTGGAGACAGCATCTGCATCGTTACTACCGGCTTCTTCACTAGTGTCAGTGGTGTCTGGATCTGTGAACACGCACTGTGTTTTTTAAGCCATTGAACCCACTCTTCACAACACTAAGGCCTAATTCATGCCACGGACTAGTAACCCACGAAATGACGTCAGAACGAGTTGGCGCTATCTTCTTGAACGCTTCATGTAGATTACTTGACGAAAACGTTTGTAACTACAGTGTCAAATTATCTATCCATGCAGTCCGCAGCCGTTGCTTTAGTGGTCTAAACCATGAAATATTCGAAGGCTGGCAAACCGACGTCAGTCCAGGCGGAATTTTTAAAAGAAAGACGTTTACGAGCTGGTCATGAGCTTCGACTTCATCTGGCCAATGAGCGGAAAAGTCGCCCCACAACAGCAGGATCGGTCCATCATTAGATCGACCAGCAAAATGATAGTCTAGAAAATCCACAGATAAATCGGAATTGCACCATGCCACGGTATTTCCGTAAATTTGAACTCCGAGTGATTCTATTAGAGGCTTCACCTCTTTCCAAATTGTTACTCCGAAGCCGTTTTGTACAACGGTGTTATATAATGAAATTGCAGGTTTGGACGATGGCTTGAATTTCACTAGAAAAAATGTGGGTACTGATTGCCGTCAGAGTCAGCTAAAAACATACCGGTAAACCTTTCTTTATCTTTTCCTTCACAACGAACCCACACAGTTTTAGCACCTTCTCGTTCACAATTTGCTTCGGCAAATACTCGAAACATATTCCACTTTGATCTGCATTATAAATTTTAGCCACACCGAGTTCTTGACGTGTTTTTCAACTGTAACCCAAAATTTGCGAGTGTCTTCTTCCATTGCAGAAGGTGTCTTTTGCCCTTGTAGGGTTTTAGACCTCAACGAAAGTCTATGACGTCCAAGGAAGCCCTGTTGCCATACCCAACCGCCCTCAAATATACCCTCACATACTCCTTCATCTTTAGCGATTCCTTGTGCACTTAATTCAAGCATAATCCAGGACACTGAGATACCTTCTTCTCGTAATTAATTGACCCACTCTACCAGAGCCTCTTCTACTTCCGCTAAAATTGTTGCTGCCATTGCTTTTTACGTGCTGACTTCTTCTGAGCTCCTGCCGTAGGTGACGTCATAGCCTCAATCTGCACGCGATTGTTTTGCCATCCAGAATACGCTTCCTTTTCGACTCCAAGCTTACATCAGCAAGATGACTGTAAAACGTTTCTAGTGTAGCCTGCATACCGTGCACTAAATGGAAATTATTACATCAAGTTTCTTGCCAAAAGCTTCGCAGCTCGCCTGTACCCTCTTGGAACGGCGTTACTGTAACATAGCTACGACTCAACGACAGGTTTTGCAGCAACACATCAGCCTTGCAGTAACACAAGAGGCACCACAAGGAGCAACGTAAAGCAAATAAAATACGGTGGAGCCGTATTTTATTTGACATGAATTGCACGAACTGTAAAAATTCCGAGCTCCTGTCATGAAATTCTCAATAGAGCAGGGGCATTTGTTAAAATCAGACAAACAATAAACCAAAGGATAAGAAGCAGCTCAATGCGTGCTAGAGCTAACGATATGGCGCCATCACCACGGTTTGTGAACAGCAGGGACCAAGATACCACGCAATATCACGAGGCTACTACTTGCCAGTAGTTGTTACAAGTTCGGCTTCGACAGATTGAGCTAATGGAATCAAAGCTTGAGAGCCTTAGCAAGGCCTCTGTCAAGCTCTCGAACGCTCACGACGAGTTGGCACTACTGATATCACGCGAAAAAGAAGAGACCATTCGCATTGCTTCCAATGCCGGGGTTGCAATTCACAACACAGGATACGTCATGTCGTTTGCTGTAATGCTCAAGGAATGTTGCGATACGCTATTAGGCCGTATGTAAGACGTACAACATAGGAAAGATGTAGGAAACGTTAAGCCACGAAATAATGCGACTCAACAAGTACCACAACTTTACATTCACATCTTTATAGTTGCCAGTAACTCTACAACGGTATCAGTTACAGCTTTAGCAACTTTATTCTTAATAGTATTTTCCCAGGGATGGCTAACAATCATCCACATGATGCGTAACCTCATAATGGTGACCTCGTCGTCTGTGACAATGACCCGTGTAAAGTGCATGTTGTTCTTCAACATGGAGAACACTTGTACAATTAACAAAACCCCACATGAAGTCCCATCAGGTTGTTTAGGACCGTCAATCCACCGTCCATTTCTCACTACAGGATATGGTTCACCTGGCATTGAAATGTCGTGCCAAGACTTCAGAAACCCGGTAACCGTACTCTTGTAGATAGATTCCATGGTAGAATTATACGCTGTACTACACATGGGCTCGTAGAAATACGGTGTCACAGTCGGAGCTCCGGTCTGGTACCCAAGATCCACGGTATTTACACCCTAATGTATGTTGTACAAGTGAACAGGCAACACAATGTAATTGTAGGGCGAGACTGGAGTCTGAGGGGGGGGTTGGACAGCCAATTATCGGTGAAAATGTGTCTAATGCGTAACACGAACCGATGGAATCGCAGATGCATCTGATACCGAAGTTCAGGATTACATCACTAAGCATACGGTCACGCGCAACCATTCCAACCAGATTCTCCACAGTAATCATGCCTTCACCAGAGGGAAGCCCAAACGTGGAGCCTTCGACAGCACGTTTACAATGTCATGTGCCAGTTGTTGGTGATTTGCAGACACCAAGTCAGGCATTAAACCTGCGCAATGGGTCTCTTCATCAAATAACTCGGGATGTGCGCATATCTCGCTCCACTTTGTCGATTCCAACCAGTTCAAATCATCCAGCCATGCGTTGTACTTCTTCGTTACGCTATGGTACTGCACCATTCGGTAGACAGCGCCACTAGGTCAGCAACACAACAAGCAACACAGCAAACAGCACAACATGTGAGTACCATTAAGCGTGATAAATAGAGCAACACAGAAAGCAACACAAACTGCATCCAACCTTGTAAAGTGTGGTGAACCGCCCGGGAAGAATGTCATGACTTCTTCTGTGTAACCCTGTGGATGCTCATCTCTCTGTCTGAGGTTGAGGTTGCGGTTTTTACGCTTCAGCTTTTTAGCCTCCACTACAGTTTTCAATTTGATGACCAGTTTCTTAGGAATCACAAATTATAGTCAAAGTCGCCAGCACGGACGTATTCACAGCGGCTGTGCGCAACACGTGAGGACATAAAGTCATCCTCCATTATCACTGGGTATCTCTCCAGTATTCCGCTCACATGGTACGGATCCACCATATTACTAGCCCACTCCAATATTCTGGACAAAACCGGCACGTTTTTTTCAGAAAGGGTAATTTACAGCGATCTTTTTATGCTTCCCATTTGTATAGGTTCCACATAGATTTTATGGTAACATCGAGGTTTTTCTTTTGTATGCAAATTTGTGGTCCGGATATACATATGATATACAGTATACAGGATTGGTTAATACCTGGGGGCATTTCCACTCCCACGAAAGACGTTAATGTCGTCATTCCGAGTACTAATGCAGGAGAATCAACCAATTATCGCCTAGCAGCCCGAGGGCACTAAACGACACTAAATCTTAAGCGTCTTTGTCGATAAATGCCGGATTACGATCTTGCCCGAGCTAATGAGGTAATGTCAAGAGCAGGATGTTCTTGGACGCATTCTGGTCACGATTCACAGTCATACCAAAACAGCTATTGTGTCGACAATGGAGTACACTGTAAATCTTGACGCGACGAACGACATCGTCTTTGCACTTGCGCAAAGCGAGTTGAAACGTCAGCTCTCAGTGGCAGTCGGCATGCAATTTACTGGTGCGAAACTCTGGAATAGAGTCAACTATGCAATAGTGCTTCAACTCTTTCCCAAACCTTTTGACTAGACCTGCCGGACACTTCTTGATCAAACCTCCATAATCAGTCGCACTCCAGTCTCTGAACCCAACAAGAGTGTTTCTTCCGGCTCTAGCCGTCTGCTTCTGACATAGCTCTCGAAGCTTCTTCTTCATGAAGATGTAGCGTCTGAACTTGAGCTTCCGGAACGGCTTTGCCTTTACAAAAGTCGAGGAATAGGTCGAGCCTCGGAATTAGGAATCTTACATACGTCTCCAACGTCTGAAGAGAGCAAGTCTTGGGAGACGTCATGTTGTGGATCGCTTCCAGTATCTTGGGATTGTGGTCAATCCAGTAGTGAGTTGTCTTGTTACTTGACGTGTACTTTGCATCTTCATAGAACTCACGACTTGAACACGAAGTCGTTTGACCAAAGTTGTTGGTGGCCACGAAGAGATCACGTCGACCAGGATCCAGACCCCAGACTTTGCCAAAGTTGTACGTCTTCGAATCTTTCTCTGACTGTTTATCTAGTACATGTCTCTTCGGCTTCCGCAACACGATACTAACTGCTTTCCCGTCTGTTAAGATCTCGCCTGCAAACTTACGATTCTCCGATTCGAACTTTGCTATCTTAAAGAGCTTGTACCACCACTCGTTCACAACGTCATCCCAGACTAGGCCGTTCTTTGTTTCAATAGGTGGAATCCCGATTCCACCTCGCTGTAGGAGGGCATGTAGGCCGAGCTTGCATATCTTGAAGTGAGAACATTCGAACCCACGCTTTAGAGGAAGGAGATTGAATGTTCGCAGCTGCTGGAACTCTGGGCCCTTGTGATGGCTATCGTTTTCTGCCTCGATGAACTGGAGAAAACGATACGTTAGTGGAAGCATCAAGAGCGGGTTGTCCTTGTCTCAATATCCATCCTTGTTGCGAGGAATCCAATCGCGAAGCTCCGTCACGAGTTTGTCATTGCCTTCATAGTTGGGTGCCAATACATCTCTCAGCAGTTCGTAGCGATCCTTTCCAGTAATCCCGAATCGATGCTTAACATACTTCTGGAATCGGCGATAGAAGTTCACAGCAATGTGGTTGGAAGCGTTCGTTGCCATCTGCAAGCTTGTGTTTGCAAACCAACCGGAACTAATGTAAGCACTGCTAGCATATGTCACGGCCGGATCCCGCCAAGACTTGTACAGCTCAACAGACGGTCGTAGATCTGTGTCTATTTTCCTTCGAGCTATTAGGCCAACGCTCACGGCTGACAGAGAGTTGTAATAGAATGCCTGGTCTAAAGGCGGAATGGGTCGACTATGTTGACACAGATGCAAAACGTGAACGTTTGCAAGACTGAAGGCTTCCTTTACAGCTTTGTTAATGTCCTTCAGCACACTCTCCCGTGGCAAAGCCTTCGCATTCTCGTTGCAAAAAGAGTTGATTGAATACTTGACAACAGAAATCTCAGTGTCTTGTTTCGCTCGTTGCATTCTTGGACGTCTAGACGCTGACGCTAAGCCTTGTCAGGCAGGTCGGACTTCTTTTGCGCTTGCAGCTCATGGACACTGTCGCAACTTCTGTCAGAGTAGGCCGTAGCAGGAAAATTCAAGAATGAAGAGATCGAAGTCCCTTGTATTCCTGCGTGGCTACTTGCGGCTATCTCCTATTATCCTAAAAATTGGATAATGTTCTCTTGTACGGTTACAGGTTGAAGCAGGCGCTAGAAGCATCCAATGCGCCCGCACATAGTTTTCCCTTCCTCGACTCGGGACGGTTCTTCAGACAAGCTTCGTACTATTGATGTCGGTACCCGCTGAAATGGCCAGGCGAGCTGCCTCGCATTGGAAGTTTGTGTAGTTGTTCATATCTGAAATGGCTTCTATAGCGCCTGAGTCGCTTGTGATGTAGCCATCGAAGCCCAAAGTATCGCGCAGCAGTGTTTGCTCCAGTGTGCTATTCGCACACATCGGGATCCCATTCATACTGGTGAATGAGGGGTTGGTTAACTTGCGGAATATTTGAATATCGTTTCTATCGATGTTATAGCTCTGCAGAGTATGGTTCTGTACATACGAACAAATCTATGGTGTATTTCACGATTTTTCATAACAGTATACTTCGCAAACTCACAATTACAGCATCAATCTCGGCTTCCATCCGGCGCCATTTTGGGCTCTCTCCTACACCGCTAACGTTTACCTGTCCGCTGATTTATTGTTTTCCTATTCAACAAGCACGTATTATATCAACTTATGCCTGGTGTCTAATGCGGTTATGCGAACGTTGCTATCGACACCAACTGCAATATCGCAATACATAGCAATGAGTCTGATTGACATTTAGTGCCCCCATGCTCTATGGTATATGACGTCTTTCCATTCAGGATAAAAGAGGAATCTCTCGTAAGGATAAATAACTTTCTGATAGGGAGGCAATCATAGTGCATCTAATGAATCTTACAACTAATGAATATACACAGGAGACATATGTGCAATGCTTTTACTTGGAGTTGCGTCGTGGTCAGAACCAATACAAATTAAAGTTCAGCGCGACGCGTCGAGATGTGTATTATATACGCCCCTGAAATATACACTATCATATCTATGTGCTGCGCTGTCAGCGTTGTTAGTCAGATAAGATAGTTCAACAGTCTTAAGGTCACGAATTTAACGTTTTCGGGTGTGTTGTCGACAATGACAAGAATCGCTTTTACTGCATTTGCCAGTTTCTCGTCCTCGTCTGTCCTTGTCGTAGTTTTATGGTTGGGGCTTAAACCCATAAAATATTTTAGTGTATTTCGCCTGGAGCGCATTTGGCAGACACAACTCTCTTTCGAAGAGACGTTGTTAAGCTGTAATTGGAAAGGATGTTTCCAATTAGAGCTCAACAGCTTCTTACTACATTAGGTATCGGTATTCATCTGAAGTTTGGTTATCTTCTCTTCATATAGTTTTAGATATTATTCGTCGACTTAAGTCAGTCGATATGTATATCAATAGCGTACAACCCGTTGGCTTCAACTTACAAGCATGTAACATGCACCAGCGGTATGAATCGGTACTCAAAGGTTTTCATTTTTAATTTAATCGACGACAGAAGAAGTGGAGTTGGTTTTGGATTAAAGGCGTGGGATTCAACCAGGTAACCTAGCTACACACTCCCCCATCAACCTGAGGAACACACTGTGTTTACAGTAGGTGGCACCTGTGTTCCTCCTGTTGAGGTCATACCACGTCACGTGGTGACTTCTTCCCCCAACTAGCACATTCCCTATCTGCTGTGTCTACTGACCACAGATCACAAACTTCGCGCACTAGCGCAAGTTCTTCAGGAAAGAGCCCTAATGCAACACAGCTCTTTGTGATAACATCCTGCCGATTATCCTCGCCGTCACGGCACACCGCCCATGGCATCTGCCAATGCGACTAAAGTAGTGAGAGTTGATGGTGCTGTCCGGCTCTGACAGTCATAAAATCAGGCACCAATGGGTTCAGACATACTGACCACTGATCAACCAACGCAATGATGGATCCTATATGACAGGTGCCATGCTAGGTCTTGACGAAGAATTTGAGCGCTACAAAGGAAAGATGTACTATGCTATGGTCGACTTTATGAAAGTGTCTTGGTAGTTTCCATTGGGCAAAAGCTATCCGGAGTTGCCATCATATATCATAGCCAAGGGAGTGTTTCCTCGGACCATTGTACCCCAGGGGGCCATATGCCGTACTACACTTCCAATCCAAAGTAGAAATCGTGCTTAGTAATCTCGTGAGTAGTTGCGTGATCGTGTGGATCGATGATCGGTTTGGTTTGCCGACACACAGGAGAAACAGGTTGACACTATCGAGGCAATCTGAACGAAAATCGACGAGCAAGGACTTGCTTTAAACCCAATGAAGTGCACTCTTTCTTACTGAAGTGCGTTGGTGAGGAAGTATCATCGATAAGGATGGTATTATTTATGATCCTGAGCGTATTTGTTCATCTAACGAGATACCAAACCGGCAATAGCAGCGGATCAGCAGCAGTTTTTATGTGCCAGCAACTGGAAGCGTGGTGGACTTGTAGATTATGCTCGGGTTGTACGACCACTACAAGTGGGGCAGGATAAGGCACTGAAGGGAATTAGAAGAGAGAGAGAGAAGTTGCCTGGATTCAGATCAGTTTGACAGTGAAGGAAAAGACTCTTTCGAGGCTACGAAAAAATTACTTGGGAATTCAATAGCACAGGCATTTCCAGACCCGGCCAAAGCAGTATACTTATTGCCAGATGCTCTCGATGCTGCCAGGAAACTTGTAGGTTTGCAAGTAGAACTATGGTAACCGGATTTACCCGTACATGAACAGGAGAGCAAATTACTGGTGTGTACAGGGTGAAGCTTCACGGGATCATTTATGTAAACATTAGTGGGAATCACGGAATAGTATAGTTATATCCACCGCGGAAGGATCCGTTGCGAGTACAAGAAAATGACTGTGTTTAGTGAGGCGGTCTACGATGACTAACACCCCGGTGTGACAGGATTTTGCAAAGGGTCATGAAATTCAAACGAATGCCTGTCCAGTGATAAACTGGTATCTCCCGTGGATGTAGTATGGACAACGACGGAAAAATCCTGCGACACAAATTTCCGGCATTGACCGTGGGACTTCTTAATCTTAATAGTAAACACAAACCATATTTTCATCCAATCAAAACCTATTACCACTAAATGTTAGGATCAATACCGCTGCGATACGTAACGAGTGGTTCTTTAAAAAACGAAGCTTCTGGTCAACTAAAACCTTGCTCATTTTGCGCAATGAAGTGTGATGAATGCAGCCATACAATTGGGTTGATGCGAAATGCTTTAACAGTGAGGAGGCATCATATCAGCTCAATATTGCTCGCGGGACAGTTCACGGTTGGACAAAGCAAGCGGACAGCATCCGCGAATTCAAGGGCACTGCCGAGCCCAAGATGTTAAAGGTCGAGTGGGGAAAGAAAATATTTCCTAGCGCCCCTGTCCTGGTAACGTATATGAAGGATACGAGACGTGCTGAATCGGAAAGCAGTCAACGCATTAATTGTTATTTTTAACTAATTAATTTATTGATATTTTGTGTGGTGTACATCCTTTTGACTGCTGACATAATTGAATTTATGTTGAGAATCCACTCGCAGTGGATGGCCACCTATCTTGCGGACAAGGTCAATGGTGAATTAGCACTAGAACACATGGTCCAACGTATGGCTAAACGGTAGCATTGAACGCACAATTTTAATTCTGTTCATTTCGTTTACCTGTTTTGCAAAAAAAATTAAGTTATGCGTTTTCTTCTCAGAAACCGCAAGCGGTTAAAACGACTTATGAAGAGCTAGAAGAAACACGCGCTACGTTTTCGTTGGACTTTTGCAAAACGTATGCTGCATGTGCACGTGGCGGCATACTTAACGTGGATGAGACCGCAGTTCATTTTGATGTGCCTCCAATCAAGAGTTGGGCTGGCAGGGGACGCAAGGATAGTGCGCACATTCTGGGTAATATCAAGTACGCTGGGCGGATGGCGGCAGTGCTTACGGTTCGTGAAGTTTAATATTATTATTTAAAGTTGGTGATAATTAATTTCTGACTGGTATAGGGACAAATTGCCGATTCTATTTATTCTCCGTGGCGTTCCTAGGGTACCATTTAAAATATTGAGTTTGAGACGTATCCGAGTGTGCATATCGACATGATTCAAGAGAATGCATGCATGAATAAGTGAGGTTGAAAGTTCTTCGTAAAGAAACTGATGATCTCTCTGTCCTTCTGCTTAACAATTATGATTGTCATGTCTCAGAAGAAGGACAGATGCTTGTGATAGTAGAGGGTAATGCCACAGTGGTCATTTTGCCATCGAACAGTACGGCGGTTTGCTTACCGTTGGATGTTGACGAAATGGTACTACTTAAGGCAAAGCCTCACCATAGTGTTAAATGCACTGGGGGTAGTGCGAAGGAGAAACGTCTTCGTGCTATTCAGTCTACTATTGCTGCATGGGTGGCCATTACACAAAGGACAGAAATTCGAAGTTTCGCGAGTGCTATTCCGCAGTACCCTGAGATGGCAGTCTAAACCAAGTACCTTTCTATGTGTTATCCGATGATCTGTAAGATACTTTTATACACATCTTCTCATATTTTATCCAATCAATTCTGTTGTATTTCTGTGCAGGACTTTTTTGTCGGTCGTTGTGGTTCACTAATAGTATGGGGGTTGGCAATCAGTGATGCCGGATTTTTCCGTCATTGTCTATAGACACGCAGGATCCCCTCGCACATACTTAGGCCGTTGACACCATTCACACAATTACACATACCACTGCACAGACTCAGCCCTGTCACGCCAGTAGTGTTTTTCCAAATGTGGAGAATGTTTTAGCTTGACCAGAATGTCCTCGTGCTGGGGAATCGTGCTCCGCATATAAAATCAATTGCGCAGCTCGGCCACTTCTGAAATGCACAAACGCCTAGGTGACTTTGGGCAAAACCGAAAATATCGGAGGCCACCCGTCAATAGAAAAAGAGGTAAAGTCATCGCAAGCAAGAGTTTTGTCTTGGTAGAGGTCCTACATAATAGGACCGAAAATAGTATCGCCGCTGTAATTCAGTCTGCCCCTTGTGAGAATACCAACTGGACAAGGTGACTGTAGGGCAAACAGGTATTCATCGCTAGGATCAGTATTGGGAGAGGTAAGTTGACGGAGAAGTTCCGACAGACTGACAGCACGACTCGTGCCGCCTGACCAATCAGGACATCTCGAGATGCCGTCAGCGACAATATTCGTAGTCCCGGGGGTCCATATAAATCGGGGCTGCTTGAGTAGAGATTCGATTGTCTTGTGGTCCGTATTCAAATAAAAGATTTTATCAAGTAGATATACTTTCCATGATCATATTGCGTGAAGAGCTGCTAAAGCTCTTTTTCGCGTGTGATCCGACGGGTAACTTCCGCCCTCCATAAGCGATAATTTGTTTTCGACAACTGTCGTTATACTGAAAAGATATCCGCCTACAGCAAATTCCAAGGAATCCACGGAAATATGAATAGGTTTCTCGAAGTCAATATGTGCGAGAGTAGGTGTCGTTGAAAGTTTGGCCTTTAGGTATTCAAATGCCGCTTGCTGCTTTCCCCATAAAGTCTCTTGCTCTTGATCAACTCTGTTAGCACCGCGACGTACTCGGCAAAACCAACGCAGAATCGACTAATATAAGCGTATGTCCCAATTAAGAACTGTAATTCGCATTTTGTCGTGGGTGAAGGCCAGTCATGTATAGTAGTTGCTGTTGCCGGATCGATCTGATCGCCATGAACGCCCACCATATCACCAGACACGGTATCTCTGAGGCACAAATACAGATTTCTCAGTCTTCACGTAGAGCAGTTTCTCCGTATAACGTTGCAGCGCCTTCCTTGATGCTACCAAGTGTTCGTCAACGTTGTCCGACTGTGTGAAAATGAAGAGGACATCTTATATCGACTGCGCCAATCTGTTGAATCATGACGGACAGCTGGAAGTACCCATCGGTGTCACGGGACATTCATGCATCCCATAGGGCGCTGAAAACACTGTGTAGGGTATTGAGGTTTTCAGCAGTTTAACTTGAGAGAAAACCACAATAAGTTAATAGCTGGAACATTCGCGTGTCAGATATTACGCTACGAATTTCATCCGCTCGAGATATAAGATTCGCTGGCACACGGATCTTGGCGGCAAGGCTCCTAAATCATGAAGTATACGCCAATCCCCACTTGCCGATGATGCTAACGTAGCTTGACAAGGTTTTGGAAACCTTGGAGACTCAATATTTTAAATGAAGATATGCCGCGACTACTGCTATACTATGCCGTTCAAACCAAAGATAAGCATTTCTAACTCACCGTGACTTAAACTAGGATACCGAGGAGCCGATATGAAGCAAGATGCTGTCACGCGTCATGATGATTTGTGGGAGGTTCGAGGACTTGCAAGGTGATTCATGGTACGCTGTAATCTAAACCTACTGCCACAGTGTTAGCGAAGTTTGGCATGATGGAAAGGTGCTTGAGCAATGTAATGACTCTGAGATGGAATTGGTAGGACGGTAGAGGAATCGTATGTAATCGGTGAGGGACAGTAGTATTGGTTCCAGTAGTTAGTGACTTCTTACGTACTACCAGCCGTACGTACTTGACTCGATGTATCAACGTAGCAGACGCAGTATGTAGAGTTACGTATTACCCCTATTAATTGCTCAGACATCTAACGGTTGCGTTTTACCGTCCGTCATTCCATAGTCTTCGCTGTGCTGCTAGAAGTTCATTGATTACAGTACCCCAAAGAAGTTGTCCACGACGCTGTTTCCTACCAGTCGATGTTGTTGCTGGGAGTTTGACCACGGCCTTGCATTATTGGAACACCATCTCAGCTTTGTAGACACTCAGATTTGCTTGTTTGAGTCCTTACTCAGGTGCTCTTTCTCAATGGCTCTGCTCAAAAAGCATAAATCACTTAGTCTCTTCTTGGCATTTTTACTTGAGAGTTGACATGGGTAAACGTGTAGGAATGGAGGGATATTCATACTAGGGGTGCCACATTGTCAAAGCTGCCATGCTTGATATACTGTGCACTAAGGGATTGAAAATGACAAAGAGATGCTATCAAACTGCGTGCACCACTGTTGCATATTCAGCCGATTGTCGTCGGCCGCATCAGAGGTCGCGGTCTCAGCAACTTGATGAACGCGGCTCATTAGTGCAGTAGCCCCAGTCGAAGCTAGACACTTCATAATCATATCATTCAGCCATCATAAGTGACTGTACCACCGCTTATAGCCCAGCGTTCCAGCTCTCCCATAGTGTCGTTTACAACTGCCTTACGTGAGGGATCGATGTTAGCCAAAGTTTTCTCCGCACTGTGCTGCAATGTTGCCATATTAGAGAGAATAGAAACATGCGGAAGGACACCGGTCGCTCTAATCTTGCTCGCGCAGGAGAATGTTCCACCTTTTAGTCTCTCAGATAAGATGGTGAGCATTGATTCCGAAGCAAACGGTGACGTGCGAAATAGGCCATGAAAAGCAGGTAGGTTAGTCTTCAGAAACTCACTATGGAACGCTAAAGATGCCGGTGCAAACTCTTGGATGTAGTGAACACATATTGATTCCCCCAGAAGCACAGCAGAGATAGTTTACTCAACTTCATCATCGCAGCATTCAAAATGAGGAGGAAGACAGGAAACATAATGAGAATCGGGCAGTATCCCATCACCGTTCTCTCAACATGCATGTTCCCAGCTGACTCGTACCGGAGGTACGTATTTTGAACACCCCCAACGACCTTCTCGCAAGTTTACAGCTGTGGATGACGGGCACGCTGCCGATCCAGTTGAAGCAAATGTGGCAGCCCCTTTGCGAAGAGAATGCGTACCAATGTCGGCTGCCTTTCCAACTCGCTTTGTAAGCTCCTCCGGAATGTTGTCTAGGCTCAGCACGCACACCAACCCTTCGTGAAAACGATCATACTAGCTTCCACCAAGGAACAGTTTGCCATCGAAACGAATAAGTGAAAAGACACTCCAGTAGATTCCAAGGGCAAGTATCGGACGAACCTCGGGTCCTAGAGGATTGGCATACTCGTGCCGTGGATTACGTGGTCTATCCCCAGCTTGGTCATTCATCATATGAGAAAAACAGATACGCAGAGCGTTCACTCTCCGTCCCATGGGTTCCAACAAAATTCAAAAAAGCATTTGCCGACCTGCACACCAAGTTTCACGCGACAACTATGTAGGTTCGAGCAAATACCATGTCTACCGAAGAATCACCAAAGCATAGGAAAGCACAGAAACTTGTACAAATCTAATGGCAGTGCGTCCTTGCCTAATTTATGGCTTGTCCAGTACCAGTCGCTGTTTCCTTTGCGATCGCTCTTTTGAGTTCATTAAATGATCCCCAAGTCCACGTTCCAGCGTCTTCAACATGTCCTATTTGTACGCACGGAAGAGATTGGAGCGTCCAGCATGAAGAGTATTTAACCTCAAGAAACTAATGTGTGTAATGAAGTGTGAGTAACCAAGCCACGAAGTCGTCAGCACGCAGTTCTTGCAATCGTATCGGAGCATTGGAGGGATTGCTGTCAAGTGCCTGAGTGACAGCAGTCCTCGGCGACTTTTGATCTGTAGGATGTCTAGCCATGACGAAGTTGTAGGTCTCTTCTACCAGCGATAGTGGTAGTTCTGAACTACCATGGTTGACAATGCGGCGTACAAATGCTGACTAAAGTATTGCAGAGCGTATCGAGAGGAGCCATGATATGAAACGCGCGTAAGAGTTCCGATAAACTAAGCGTGAGCGTCACATACTATATTTGCGCATATTTCCGCAGCGCGTCCACGAAGCGCGTGTAGGTCCTCGTTTGTTGTGATACTCACCATCCCTCAAAGTACAGCAAGTATCGAAAGAATGTATGTGGTATAGACGCTTATACCGCGACTCCACAAAACGAAATCTTGTTTTCTGGAAAATGAGGGGTCATCGATTCCGCAAAACAACTGTCAAAGCATCCTCTGGCCCCTCAATTCCATTGGCTGATCTCTTCATTGGGCAAAATTCGGATTTGCGATAAATGATTGGATGAAATTAACTGTGATGGATTTGATGCGAATCTTCACGTTCCCAATTTGTAAGACTTTATCACGTAAAATGAAGTTGAAGCCTCCCTGTGCCACTGATATGTGATGGTTAAGAGATGGAGTGCAAGCAACAGGAGCTGCAACATTGACGGGAGGTACTTCAGTTGTTTAAGGAGATGACCACCAAGATGAAAGTATGCAATATCGTCAAATTGTTTACACGTTATTCACGATAGTAAACCGGGATGTGACTATTACCATTATACAAGAAAATCCGTTGTATTATTTTCATCACTCGAAAATCACGATTCCAGAGCATGGATGCAAGATTCGACGAATTCTGCTCTCTTAACAAAGTAACGATCGCCGATGAAGACACTCAATGTGTTACTTTGGTTTTCACGATATTCTAGAAAACACGTGCAGGTGATTGAATCTCAGATAGGCTCCAAAGATAATGTCTGTCTAAGTATTACTTCGAAGTATGATCCCACAGACACGTCATTCATTTTGTGTTTAGATTGGAAAGTCATTTTTCTTCCACTCATCTTGTCCAAAATATACTTTACGAACGACTGGAGCTGCTGCAAACGCGAAAATCAATCCGATGGTACTCCTATCCAACTCAACGAAACTACGAGAGCTCCGAGTCCGTTTGCAACTCCGTTCTTGTGGTGCCATAATACTGAGAAAGCCAAGCTTCGATTTCGTTGGCAACTCATTTTTGACAACAGGCAGATTTTGGAGATGACATTTCTTGAATAACACAGCAAAAAATACGTCGAACCTTGCAGACATCACATCGAGATACTCCAGTGTACGATTGTTTTGAAGCAAGAACAGCAGTATTCCATAAAATTTCTCAAACGAAGTTGCCATCGTGCCATTGTCGTAGTTTCTCCGGATGTGAACGCGCAATCGACGTACTGCCCTGACGAGAGGGAAAGTTTTTGCACAGAAAAAAGTTACAAGTTCAGTGACATCTTCGAACGAGGATGGCACCACCGGGTGCACAGTAATTGGGTTTTGGAGTCTGTCGTCACGAACTTGGAACCGAACCTCAACTGCTGGCGTACAAACAGCTATCTCTCTTAGACGTGGACAATTTACCGTAATGCGCTCTAGCATGACCGTGCGAAAACTTGACACTTGAATGGTTAGAGATTGAAGTGAGCTTCCAATTAACCCCAAAAACTGGCACAGGACATCATCATCCGGATCTTCTTCAAAGATTAGAACAAGTGATGAAACACCTGTAGTATTCACAGGTGTATCATTACTGACGAGACTGGATCGGCGAGTTTGGCATTTACCCAGGCCTGGTACCAGCACATCTATCCACCCATTCTCGGCACTATTGCCCAAAACCTTGACGCCTCGTATCTCCTTGGACACTGTGAAACTCGAATTGCTCCCAAGGTCTTCACTAGTGTTCATTGGTTGTAGTCGTAATGATGTTTTTTCTTTGATTGAGAAATCGTGGCGTTTGTGTTGTTGCTCTTGGTGAGATAAGCCTAGTAATATTTCTTCAGGACATTCAGCGAGCATAACTGCGCGCATTGCTTCAACATCGCCTCGACTCAAACAAATACGCTGGAGTGTGAGTCTTTGCAGGCGTGAGAGACGACAAGCTCTTTCAGAAAAGAAACCGTAGCAAACCCACTGCCATCTCCACGTGTACAACGCCGCATTTTCATCGCGCATTTCCATTGCAACCGATACGTGGCTCGTTGTCTGGTTTATGACAGCTGCTGAACACGCGCGCTCGAAGAACCACGACCGGAAAGGCTCGCAATGGAAGTGTACAGAGTTCAGATTAAGCTGGTTCGAACTATTCGCACGGGGACCTGTCATATATTTACCCGCATTCGTGTGCTCAGCATTCGGCACCCCACCAAACAAACTTGTGAGCAACCTTCCGACAGATTTCCTAGCAGCCCCTCGTTTAACAGGTGCCGCTAAAGCATTTCCAAGCTCTTGTCGAAAACTTAAACCAGAACAGATAATTCCATCCCGAGCCAAATTCTCCACCAACGATGTGGTGTCCGATCGAATCGGAATAGGTCGTAAATCTGCGCCAATGGATTCCAACACAAACGTCACTCTCGGTAACCCTTTCGTATTGACATTTCGTGGCCACCTCTGCTCTCGTAAATGTCGTACTGCTTTCAGCACATTCTGTGTATACGTAACCACGTTCCTCCCAATGTAAACATTTGCTTGAATCGTCAGTGGAATTTCAATTTCGTCCGGAATGTCTCCAACTTGCTGTTTTTCCCTCCAAATGGAGATAATTTTCCTCAACGTTGCATTGTATTTGTTACTACTTTTGGCATGTTGCTCGAGTTCACAGAAAAACACCAAATCACCGCGTAGGACGTCCTCCGGTCCTGTGTCCTGCACAAAACGTCCCTTCATGAAACTGTCATAGTCGTCCGCAGGGGTTCGTTTTCCATATGGTAATTCCAGTAGAAATCGAGCAGGGAATTGACCGTCCAAGTGTTCTGGAACGGCAATCTTTACAGTTGCAACCACTCCACTGTGCATCAATAGCTTCTTCCACGTATCTTGGTCTACTAGAGAAACAACAGAGAGTAACTTGAGCGCTTCTCGGAGGTGAAACCTCTTTGTTTTTATATCTAGGTCTGCTTCCTGGTGGGATTGAATTATAGAGGCTCTCCGTGGAGAATATATTTTAAGCCCGTAATAAGATTGGCCTGGGGCGTCCGAGCTCTCGCCGTCGCAGTAGCCCACGTAGCTGCGCACGTGGTCGCACCAAGGCAGCATGAAGCGCCACTCATCGGCCACAGTGTTGTCTTGCACGTATGTACTCAGGGGCACGCCCTTCATCGCCCGAAGCTGCTCGACATATCTCTGCATTTTACACAATGATTGGCTAAAACTTATTCGGAAATAACCTGGGAAATTAAAAATGAAATTTATTTAGGTTTCGGTGGTCGAGCTGTAGTTGAAGTTGCCTTGACTTTATTTCGTGTTGGACTGGTAGGTTTGGATTTCAAGGTCGTTGTTGCTGTTCTGGTGGTTGGACTGGTAGGTTTTGAGGGTAAAGTGATGGTGGACTTGAGACTAGCTGGAGTTGATGTTTTTTGGGGTTTCCGACTTTCTTGCTCCAGATGAACGAGCATGTGAACTTCTTCCGCCCACATTGCGAGCATTTCGTTTGTACGACGAGTGTTGTCGTCCCACTGGATCACTGGAGCCAATTTACAACGTTTTTGCTGCTCTAAAACTTGGAGAATGGCATTCACACGCTCAACGGGGAAAGTAGCAGGTCCGACGGAATGAACGAGTCCACCCAAACCTTGCAAAGCTGAAGCTGCAGTTGGAACCTTTTTTACGATTTTAGCAGCTTCTGATGATTTCGACTGGAGTTGGGATGAACTTGACCCAGGATTAACTGGAGTGGACGGAACAGTTGGAGTTTTGGGCTTTGAAGCGGACGTTGGAGGCACCTTCACTGGGCTCGCTCGAGATTTGGATGTGGCGCGAGTGTTGGGTTTGGGTGGAGACTTCGATGCAGCTGTGGGTTTGGTTGGTGACGTTTTACCTCGAGCTGCAGAGCTGACAACGGGAGCTTTAGGTCGTGAACTGTTGCTGCTCAGTGGAGTAGCTTTTGTTGTAGTGACAGGAGTTTTCGGCTTTGCTGCGGGAGTAAATACAGCAGGTGTAGCTACAGTCGGAGGTGGAATTGGTGTGGAGCTGAGACTGGATTTCTGAACGATTTCAAGGTTGATCACACTGTCGATAGGCAGTCCCATGGCAGTGAGCAAATTGACATCACGCGTTGAAAACGGCCAGTTGTACATGACAAATCCACGCTTGCCCTCAGCTGTCATCAAGTCGGATAGATATTTCTTGAGTGCGTCAACGTAAACTTCAAGAGTTGGTGTTGGTCGGATTCCAGATGAAGTAGCAGCGGGGTTCACCTGCGCTGTTGCGGGTAAAATAGATGTTGTACTAGTAATGTCACTTTGTCCATCAGTCCCTTGGCCTTCACTTTGCAATTGTTTCTGCTGGAGGACCAACTGCAATTTTCTCTGTTCTTCTTCCCGCTCTGCTTGCGCTTGATTCTCCTTGTCCTGTTGAAGCTGTGTCAGCGTTTGTTTCAGATTAACTGGCAGATATTTCAGCTTTTCGCCCATTATTCGCGCACACTCTGCAGCATCGGTTGGTGTAGAACCCTCCACAAGTAAAACTCCTTTAATCACTTCGTCAACATCGAGGGAAGTTTGTCGATGAACAACTCGCGGTTGCGTCGGATCAATTTCTTCATTTTCAGGTTCGACTTGGTTACTACGGAATGAAGGTGTCTCATTTTCCAACACACTGATGCTTGGCGTAAGAACTTGGTGCAGGATTCGAAGAGCCTCTTTGCTTAGTGTCTGCTTTGGCGACTTGGTGTCTCTCACAACTGCATCACGTAGCAGTCCTAGGAGAGTAGCCACAGTTTGACGTAGCGCCACAGTTTGATCACGAAAAAAAGAGCCGTCAGCACCCCCAGTCTGCCTCATTCGAGTTTTACAGACACGAAGTTGTCTTTTGTAGCAATATGCATCCTTACGTGCATCTCCACGCTCGTGTTTGAGCTGTGAAATTTGAGCTTCGAGCTCTTTACGTTTTTGAGCTGCTGCTTCGAGATCATCCTGAGCTTGCTGAAGTCGGCGCTTCATCTCTTCGTTGTCTCGCATCTGTTGCCAAAGCGTATTGCGCATGAGCTGCTCGAAGTAGCAGTCATGAGCACTCATGGAGATGAAGATTTCCTGAGCTGTTTCGTTCTCAGCCTTCATCTTGGTAGCATCAGTCAACAGAGCATCATGCCGCTTTCTCAAATTCGTGAAGCCTTCAACGAAAAAGTCCAATTGAGCTCGTGAATGCAGCATTTCAGCTCGCATCTCATCGTGTTGTTTTTGCAAGACGTTCGTTTGTCGCACAAGGAACGCTCGAGTTGTCTGCTCTTTCGCCCGTAAAATAGTCAACTCGAGCAGGAACTGTTTGAGTTTCTCAAAGCTGGGAGTACCTGTGTGTACAAGACGCTCTGCAGTTTTGAACGAGGCTTCCAGTGCTTTCAACTCGCTCAACTGCTGTTTGATCTCGTCACTGAGATGATGGTCTTTCACGTGTTCGTTTACGAGTTGTTGGTTGCTGGAGCGCGCCTCCGGTGAAGATATTGCTGGTAGAAAAGTGTTGTTGAATTTCGGCTTCTTGCTAGTGAGTATCCCATTTCTCTGTTGTTGCAAATCTGCCGAGCGTAACCACGTGAGAAATACGCCAAGTGAAGTGTCTTGATCCAGACACACGAGTCCAGTTAACACTCGTTCGATGTCACCTCGGTCTTCGCATCCTCGAAGGTCGATTCGTAGCGTCTCCGCTAAGAGACGAAGTTGAGCTGGAGGAAGTGCTTGTACAGATTCCTGCACGAACGGCTTGATCCCCAGCATCGCAACATGGAGACTTGAATAGTGTTAGCGAAACTGCTTTGACGATATTTATTCGGACTAGAATTCTTGTCTACAAGTGTGAAACTTGGCTTGTCGTGCGATCACCAGCAACTCGAGCATCAGAATCACCTTTCGTCATCATACTGGCCTTGATAACTGCTTGGTTCCGCTTGGCTGCCGATTTCACTCCCCTCCACACTGAAATGGAGGTCAAGAAGACAGCAACTGCAGCCACTCCGAATGCCAATAGAATTGGCGGGCCATACACTCGCGTCGTAGCTTTCGATGATGAGGACTCTGCCTGAGCCAAAGTGCATCGAGGACCACCCCATGATTTCGGATACGAGCATGAACAGCGAGAATTGACACATGTACCTGTGATCAAGTCCGTTTTGGCGTAGTTACCACCCACGGTGCAATCGCTGTTGGTCTCGCAGAACGCCTTACCGATCACCTCTGTTACGAGGTTGTCATTGTCTTGGTATTCGTCAATGTGCCCCTGAATCCATTCTTTAGTGGGGTGGCTGGAGGGATCACAGCCGACCTGCATGTAGTTATCAGCGTCGAGGTCGTCACCTTGATCCTGGTACAGACGAATGTAGTCGATTTTCATGAGCATGGGGAATTCATCGCAGATTTTGTTCACTGTTTCGTCAGAGCCATCTCCACGACAAGCGCCACCAGCGTTTGGAGGCTTCGTACCCCACGAACTGGACAGTGCAACGTTGAAAATGAGGGACATTGGTTCCTCTAGCATCACCTTTTGCGGATTGCTGCTGTTGGAGTTCTGAGGCACATTAGAAAACGAATCCGCTGTGACTTCAAACAGCGGGTTACCAGCGAGCATCCAGCGCACGTAACCATTCTTACCGGTGACCCATTCGAGCTGGTAGACGAGATAATCTGTGTATGCTCCGAGATGAATCGGCCAGTTGGAAGAGATAGCATCCATCTGGTAGTTAAACGGGTCCATAGCATTCGACTTGGGTGTTGTGGAGTTCCGTGGACTAGCACATCGAGCATCCGAGTTGTCTGGGTCGCAGAGGTAAGCTCCCATGTACGAGTTCATGATCGGATAGCACGTGCCATTGGAGTTGATTCCCCAATGGTACTTGCCCGTTCCGTCAATAAGACTTAGGTCACCATTAACATCCAGTGAAGCAGGACACGTCGTCGTAGTACACGAGTTTTCCGTAATTCCTCGGGTCACGGAAGCGTTCACAGTGTTGAAACTCTGCACTTTGGAGCTCTTCTTGGCACAATTGTTGTTTGCAGCATATCGAAGGCCTTGGTACCAGGATTTGTGGCCACGTTTTTGCTTGTAGTACGCTGTCGGGACGTCGATCAAGTTGGCACCGTCCGTCTTGCAGTCGTACGAGTAGACACAGTAGGGATTACTAAGGTCTTCACCTTTGGTATCAGCAGGGAAGAGACGAAAGTCACTGGGCATACCAGGAGCAATTTGCAATGAAGAGGAGATTGCCAACCCTCCACCTTCCAGTAAATCGATCTCCGGTGCTCCACGTCCTTGATTCGCGTTCAATCCGTAGCCGGGATCATCGTCACAAGCACTGATCCGTTGGTTACTAGGGTCAAAAATCTCAGGTTCACATCGATCGTAGGAGAATGGCCACATGCGGTTGGTAGAACCTGAAAAGATTGCTCGACCGAGGTTCCCCATCATCCAAATACCAGGCCATGTCGGGTAGTACGTCGTGTCGGTCACTTGTCCACTCTTTGCTAAAGCTAGATCTGGATTCCCTGAAGCTTTGGACACTGCACCGGGTAATTGAGCTCGCACTTCGAGCATTCCTCCTTGGAAACAGAATTTGTTCCAGGACTGGACCATAGCTGCACGATAGTAAAAGGTGGAATTCTGGTACCCTGGTGGATGGGTGTACATGTTGTAGACTGAGACCGTGTAGTTGTCCGAGTCCACTTCGATGTAAAAGTAGCACGTACCATCATCGTCACACTTGGTGCTCGTCATGTTGTGTGTGTAGACTTCGAGAGCTCCGTTGACACCGTCAGGTTTATCCAGTGAAGTCCACATGTGGTCGTCTCCAGGTCGAAAACTGCGGTTAGCAGTGTTGAATTCGTCGCTCATGACGAGTTGCCATTGTCGCCCACGTGAGGTTGTGTACATTTGTCGATCATGGGGAGTATCCGGGTCCACCCACGTTCGAATGCCCGATTTCGTGGGATACTCGGACGATGAGCTTTTCGCTACGACTAAAGTCGTGAGCAAAGTCACAGTCCATGCTATCACGAAAGGAACTTGCATTTTCAATTGGAATACGTTTGCTGTCCGTGGCCAAATGAGAAATGAACTAAAACTTTCGCTATTGACATGTTGTCGACATCTGCTCGCACGCAGGCGGGATATTGTGGGTTTGTAGTCTCTGAACACCATACGTCAATGGTATCAGTAGGTAAAAAACCAGACAGAGACTCTATCTCGTCTGATGACCATCTTGTCAAACATGTTGTCGATAGTCATCCAAAAACGCATCCATTACAATTCGTCGGACATAAAAACCTGTACGACTAGCTACTCTAGACGAAATTCTGCTTGTAGTTGTCCTTAGGTTGATGGAAACTTGTCATGCTGGAGCTGAGATCACCAGATTCCTTGGCTTCCCGTTGTCGCGCTTCTCGCTCTGCATCTTTCGTCTTCAACATCTTTTGCGCTTCCTTGGCAGTCACGAGAGCTGCTAACCAGACAGACCCGATAGACAGTAGGATGGCAATACTACCAACACCCATCGACAGTCCCATCGGTGGACCATATACGCGTTTCGAGATGCTGCTGGACTTCTCCGACGTGTCCGATTGAGCTTCCGTGCAACGTGGTCCGCTCCACGATGTCGAGGAACAGACACAACGAGACTTGACACACGTTCCCGTTTTCAACGCCGTGGAACCAACATTGCCACCAATAGTACAGTCGTCGTTTGTCTTGCAGAACGCCTTGCCATTCACGGTTTTCACCGGGTTGTCGTCGTCCGAGTACTCATCAATGTGGCCTGCGATCCATTCCTTGGTTGGATGGCTCTTTGGGTCACACCCAATCTGCATGTAGCTGTCCGCAGGCAGGTCATCACCCAAGTCCTGGTACAGTCGAATGTAGTCGATCTTCATGTACATGGGGAACTCGTCGCAAATTCGGTTCGTGGCGTCGTCTGTCCCGTCACCACGGCATTCACTGCCGGCGTTCGGAGGCGTAGCACCCCACGAACTTGACAGCGCCACATTAAAGATCAGATACATGGGCTCTTCCAGCATGACTTTGACGGGGTTCGTCTTGTTAGAGTTCTGAGGGACATTCGAGAACGCATCGGTCGTAACCTCGAAGATTGGACTGCCGTCCAGCATCCAGCGCACGTAGCCGTTCTCACCCGTGACCCATTCCACTTGATAAACGAGATAATCGAGGTAGCCGCCCAAGTGAATAGGCCAATTCGACGAGATAGCGTCCATTTGGTAGTTAAATGGACTCATGGTGTTGGACTTGGGGGTACTCGAGTTACGAGGACTCGTGCACATGGAGTTGGTATTGTCAGGGTCACACAAGTACGCACCCATGTACGAGTTCATGATGGGGTAGCACGTGCCGTTCGAGTTGATACCCCAGTGATTCAGCCTTTATCGTCGATAAGACCCATGTCTCCGTTGACATCCATAGAGGCTGGACATGTGTCTGTCGTACACGTATTGTCCGTGATACCTGCTGACACCGACTTGTTCACTGTAGTAAAGTCTTGCTTAGCTTTTGCGTCTTGTTGACAGTAGTTGTTAGCTCCGTAGCGAAGACCTTGGTACCAAGACTTGTGGTCACGCATTTGCTCAAAGTAAGCAGTCGGGACATCGATAACATTGGCTCCTTCGTCTTGCAGTCGTACGAATACACGCAGTACGGATTCGTAGCATCAGCCCCCTTGGGATCTGCAGGAAAGAGACGGAAATCGGAGGCATACCGGAGCAATCTGAAGCGAGGAAGAGATAGCCAAGCCGCCACCTTCGAGAAGATCGATTTCAGGAGCTCCACGCCCTTGATTCGGGTTCATTCCGTAGCCCGGGTCATCGTCACAAGCACTGATGCGCTGGAAGTCTGGGTCAAACACGTCTGGTTCGCACTTGTTGTAGGAGAATGGCCACATGCGGTTGGTAGAAGCCGAAAAGATGGCTCGACCGAGGTTCCCCATCATCCAAATACCAGGCCACGTCGGGTAGTACGCTTTCGTAGCCACTTTACCAGACTTTCCCAGAGCTAGATCGGGGTTACCGGACTTGTCAGACACCGCACCGGGAAGTTGAGCACGGACTTCCAGCATGCCACCTTGAAAGCAGAATTTGTTCCAGGACTGCACCATCGCAGCTCGATAAAAGAAATGGGCGTCTTCGTAACCTGGAGGATACTTATACATGTTATAGACGGAGATTGTCTGCGGTTCATCCGACACTTCGATGTAGAAGTAGCACGTGTCTCCATCGCACTTGGTCGATGTCATATTGTGCGAATAGATTTCCAACGCACCATTCACACCGTCCGGTTTATCGAGAGAAGTCCATAAATGATCGTCACCCGGACGAAAGCTGCGGTTGGCGACATTAAACTCGTCGCTCATGACGAGATCCCATTTGCGACCACGAGAGTTGGTATAGCTCTGTCGATCGTCAGGAGTATCAGGATCGACCCAGTTCTTGATACCAGACTTGGTCGGGTACGACGAAGACGTCGAACTGTTCTTACCTGCAACTACTGCAACAAGGGATGCAAACGCAGCCACACCTGCTACAAGATGCATTGTCCTTGGTTAAATAATTCTTGTCCAGCACCAGGTAAATTCGTCAATGAACTGCGAGAGACTACACCACAGCTGAATTGTTTTCAGACTGTTGAGCGACCACCAGCTTGGAGACTTTGTTCATTGGCACGTGCGGTGAATCTTCCCACTATCATGGACAGCTGTGTACATGTAGGAACATGTAGCCACGTAGGGCACGAACAGGTAAATGCTAGCCAAAACCATCTTTCTACATCCATGAACAGGTGGAGAGACGAAAACCGTATGTGCTCGTACTACTGAGACGGACGACTAGAACGTTCAACGGAGGGTGGTATGGGAGATACACAGCAGTTTATTTACAATTCGTGCAAGTTCATGCATCTAGGGATGTGCCAAATATCTTAGACAAAGTTTTGGCTGTAGTTGTCCTTCGGTCTCTGACCAGTCGAGTGGTTTTGATGCGCACCGCCATCATCGACCATACTTCCAGCCATCTTGGCCTGTGCGGCCGTCTTGGTCAACAATGCAGCTTCCTTCTTGATGGTGAGCATACTCATGTAAACGGAAACAACCGACAGGAAGATAATGACTCCGGCGATACCCATTGACAGCCCCATCGGCGGACCGTACGCACGGCTAGACAAACTGCTAGCACTAGTGCTCGTAGATCCAGACAGAGCTGTTGTACAACGAGGACCACCCCACGACGTCGAGTACGTGCACTCGCAACGTCCCTTGACGCACTTGCCAGTCTTCAGTGCCGTCGTGCCCACGTTGCCGCCAATTGTGCAGTCGTCGTCTACCTCGCAAAAAGCTTTACCCGACACCTCCTTCCACGGGTTGTCGTCGTCCACGTATTCGTCAATGTGTCCGTCGATCCACTTCTTCGTCGGATGAGTTTCTGGATCACAACCAACGTGCATGAAGTTGTCGTCTTCGAGGTCGTCCCCTTGGTCCTGGTACAGACGAATGTGGTCGATCTTCATGTACATGGGGAACGAGTCGCAAATTGCGTTCGCCACGGGATCTTTTCCGTCACCACGACATTCACTTCCAGCATTCGGAGGCGTCGTACCCCACGATCTCGACAGAGCCACATTGAAGATCAAATACATGGGCTCTTCCAGCATGACCTTCTCCGGATTATCCTTCTTACTGTTTTGCGGTACATTTGAGAATGCATCGGTTGTAACCTCAAAGATCGGACTTCCATCGAGCATCCAACGCACGTAGCCGTTCTTCCCCGTGACCCACTCGATTTGGTACATCAAATAGTCGAGATATCCGCCTAAGTGAATGGGCCAATTCGACGAAATGGCATCCATCTGATAGTTGAACTCGCTCATAGATTTCGACTTGGGCGTACTCGAGTTACGAGGACTCTCACAGTTCTCGTTCGTGTTATCTGGATCACAGAGATAAGCTCCCATATAGGAGTTCATGATAGGATAACATGTGCCGTTCGAGTTGATACCCCAGTGATCAGTCTTGGAAGTATCCATAAGATCCGAGTCACCATTAACATCTTTGGAAGCTGGGCACGTTTTAGGAGTGCACGTGTTTTCCGTGATGCCTTTTTTCACGGAAGCAGCTACAGTCTCGTAGTCCTGCTTTTCAGTGGCATCGGGTTTGCAGTAGTTGTTGGCTCCGTAACGAAGACCTTGGTACCACGACTTGTGGCCACGTTCCTTTTGGTAATAAGCGGTCGGGACGTCAATCATATTTGCACCCGGCGTCAAGCAATCGTACGTGTAGACACAGTATGGGTTGGTGACATCTTTTCCCTTGGCATCCGCAGGGAATAGACGATAATCCAACGGCATTCCAGGAGCAATTTGAAGTGATGAAGAAATGGCCAAACCACCGCCTTCTAGTAAATCAATTTCTGGAGCTCCTCGACCTTGATTCGGGTGCATTCCGTAGCCCGGATTGTCATTGCAAGCACTGATACGTTGATTGGCGGGGTTGAACACATCGGGTTCGCATTTATTGTACGAAAATGGCCACATTCGGTTCGTGGAAGCTGAAAAAATGGCTCGACCGAGATTTCCCATCATCCAAATACCGGGCCACGTGGGGTAAAACTTTGACGTTTTCACTTTACCGGAAGGCCCGAGTGCTAGATCTGGGTTACCCGATTCTTTCGTTACAGCTCCTGGAAGTTGGGCACGCACTTCTAGCATTCCACCTTGGAAACAGAATTTATTCCACGATTGCACCATTGCAGCTCGGTAGTAGAAGTTGGCGTCTACATAACCAGGAGGGTGTGTGTACATGTTGTAGACGTGAATGACATTGATCTCGTCGCGAGTTTCAATGTAAAAGTAGCACGTATCATCGTCGTCGCACTTGGTGCTCGTCATATTGTGCGAGTAAAGTTCCAGAGCGCCATTGACACCGTCGGGTTTTTCCAGAGAAGTCCACATGTGGTCGTCACCAGGACGAAAGCTGCGGTTTTTCATGTTGAATTCATCGCTCATGACGAGATTCCACGTCCGACCACGGGAACTAGTGTACGTACGACGGTCGGACGGGGTGGCTGGATCTACCCAAACTCCGATCCCGGATTTGGTCGGATACGTGGAACCCATTGTGGCGTTCTTGCTAGCAGCTCGTACAGTCGATAATACTGCAGTCAACAGTACCACCGTCCATATTGCGAAAGCCGTGAACCTCATTATCTGCAGAAATACACAATCACCATTAAGTTTTAGGTATGCTACAATTAGGTTTCATGGATCTTAGGTATTCATTCACCTGAGACTTGGATTGTCGATCTTGTCTAATGAAATTTGCGATAATCGCGTGAGCTTCACTCGCCTTCTTGCCAAGTGGCGAGCCATGTGGCCGAAATCACGACTTTTGCAACAACCACGCGAGCAAGGTCGAGTCCCGCACTGCAGGCACGCCACGATGGCAAATTTACCTGTCTGCGAGCTTTTGCATAGAGTTTTTCATAGTAGCAACGTCGAGTTGTAGTATTGGTGTCTCTCTCTAACGGCAAAAAAAGTTTGACAGTGTAGAGGATGGACACTCACTGACTGCTCCTTTGTATGATTTCGGGGTAGCTGTCACTGCGACTGACCAGCGAAAGAGCTTCGCCAGCGATTTGGTCGTTACGTGAATTTGTGTCTTGGATCAGTGGAAAGTGCTTTGTTGAGATAATAGTAGAGGTTTACTTTGGGCATTTACACTGTAAATTACAGGGTTTTCATCAGTAGATGGAGAAACAAGATCGAACTCCAAAGGCCTTGGGGCTGGATCGTTCCAACTACGTTGCTGATCCGCCCACTCTCCACACTCACAAACAGCAAAAGCTCCCACCTGCTGGCTCTCGATTTATGATCACGACAGCACAGACAAGGGTGTTTCTGTACGGTATCCATCGTCGAGACAACCACTCCTTCGTCGTGTTGGATTCGAGTTGGCTGCCAACCAATTTGGCTGACAATGTAATTGAGACGAGTGCACTTGAGGTTTGCGTCTTGCAACGCACATCAATGTCCATATCGGTAGTAATTAATAATTCTCAATACTAGAACATAACAATAGCGGCGAGATTATAATTGAGTTTTCTCACTCGTTGAGGTATTGTCATCGAGGGTAAAGATCTGGTAGCAGGATCAGCAAGATTTTCGAGATCGACGTATTTGTATAGCGTCGCGTTGGTTGCTAGCTTAGTTCTGAGTGCAATTGAAATTAAGGCTACTGTGGAATTTCATCTCAACAAGTGCATTGAACAGAATACGATGAACCGCTATGATGTCGACTTGTTTTAAGTCGTTTGAAGGGAGTGATGTTCCTGTTGACTTAGATTCATGACGCACCCAATGAGAGAAAATATCGTTGTCTTCGAAGTTGTCAAGAGCGCCACAACACGAAAGTTGGCTCCAGATGCCATTAGCATTGAATGAGGACCACAAACGAATGGGACTTTTCACTCAATGCGTCAAAATTTTCAGCTTGCTCGGTGTTGTATTTCATAAAACCCGTAAGGCAAGTATCCAAGGGTATAGATCAGTAGCCTCTCCAAATGTATATTCATCACCTTCACTGACTGTACGTGCAAGTAACATACTACACGTAGACCACGACGGGACTACACCACAACGTACGAGACTCAACAACAAATGTAGTTCATCACCAAGCAAATCTGGTTTCGAATCAAATAAATCCAAGGAATTCCACATTGTTTACCCAACGCATCATCGTAACGACTTGGAGATGCCCACCACCACCAGCAACTATTGCAGCTTCCTCAAACGTGGAAGATGAATGTTCATTGATATGCAATTGCTTCACAATTTCGATTGTCCGAAGCCTACTGCTCGTACCAACGCTTTGTCAGCATTAAGTATCAATGTCTTCATGACACTGAAGAAATTGCTTGATCACTAACTGGTCACATTCACTGGCGCGTACAAATCCCTTGTTTATCAAGCGGAGCACCACAAAAGAGCTCGACAAGATCCAATGGGCTAATACGCAACGGTAATGACAATTCCACATCCACGCTCTCACAAATATCTTTGACGATATCGTGATGATCATGGTCCAAACGTTTCTTGAGCGGCTTAATAGTGTCAAGCTATACAGGCATTTCGTGGTCTCCACATGATCATTTACAGCTTCAAGTTCGAAGAGCTTGCCGTTATATCCTTAAGACGTCGTCAATATTACCACGTACTTGATAAAACAATCTATTTGGTTATCCATCTTGGCCCGTAGCTGCCGCTTCCAGTATTGCCATGTCGACTGGTACGCAGAATAAGTCAATCAACTCGAAAACGTGAGATTTAAGGCACTTGAGCCGATGGCAATCGTAGATGCCATTTCCAATTGTTTTTGTTTTCGCTGCCACACTCCTCCACCTACTTATTTCAGGATGCGCGCGTCAAATGTTGTCTGAAAATCGGTCAACCTTGATATGACTAATGCTTTCAAGCAGCGACAATTTCTTCATGAAATCGTGTGATATACATTCACTTTTGAAAAGACAACCAATAATACAAGTGTCATCCTCGCTAATAGCCCCGTTAAAGCTACCTTTGATAGTTTGTAAAGGAATGACTCCAGTTGACAAGAAATGATACGATTTACTGTTTCCACCTCGCCAAAAGCTTCTGCCATCACAAACGCTTTACCGAGGGTAGCACCATTAACATCAGCTTTCGACAGAAAGAACTCCATGATCTCAAATTGGTCAGCACAAGCAGTAACATGACGAACTCGGCAATAAACTACAGAACCTCGGCCGAGGACTTTACCACAGAGTTCGTGAATTTTGTAATTGTTTAGAAATGAAAAGCGTATTTCTCATCAAACTTGTATTGTGCTACATTACAAAAAATAGCCCACAATTCATCATACAAGTCATTCACGCTAGGAATGAACGATCATGGCAGCTGTGTACATCTGAACGATAGTCCACACAACTCTTCGTTCAGAACTGAGACGGCATGACGCATCGTTTTGCGTCCATCGGTGCCGGTTTGAGCAAGTGAAAGCGGTCAAAGTCGATGCAAAGTCCCCTGCTTGTTTTGACCACAC